>JAYMGJ010000010.1:0-79336 GCA_037178675.1 Scleroderma bovista | reverse complement strand
TTGGGTGCTTGGGGTGGGAAGGCATCCTCATCATCAACATCCCCACTAGGCTTGGATGTACTGATTTCAGGTTGCTCCTCCATTTCCTGGTCTACGTATCCATCGTTGGGGTTGGAAAGAGTCGGTGGGTCTTTGCGGTGAGGGGGGTTAGGGCCCTCAGTACGAAGGCGTTTAACACTGCGTTCGTGATGACTCGCGAGACTATCATTGCACTCCATCTTTACTACCAGACCTCTAGTTTTTCCCGTGGGAAAATTTCCAGATGGTTATGGTAACAAGACAAGGTGCACACGAGAGTAATAATAACGAGATGGGGATGAATTAGCGCTTGGCCAGGTGTGATTAGACTCGACAGCTGTCGCCGTCCTCTTCCACCTCCACCTCATCCAATGCTTCTACGCGAGTAGGATATGATTAGCACGACTGAACCCGAAACGCATCCAACAACGTACCTTTGTTGAGTGATCTACCCGACAGACCAAGCAGCTGATTGGTAGCTGCATTCAAGTACTGTCGACTATTCTTCCGACTCAACTTGTCCGCCTTTTCCCCGCTCATGTCGTTTGCATCGTCCACGTTGAAGACGCGATTGAATTCCCCAAGCATCAAGCTAAACACGCCTGCAGGTATGGCAAGCGTTGGATTGAACACAATACCAACGTTGCGCATCGTCATCTTGTTCAAGGACGAGCTCTGCACGATCAGGATGAGATGTGTGGTGAGCGCCCAGAGGCTGTAGTTAGCTATGGGGAGCGAGGCGATGAGGCACAATAGTTCGTGTATGCGCTCTTCCTGTTCTACAAAGTCTAGAAGAGAGATGAGCAGATGCTCAGAATAGCGACGGGACGTACCCATGACAGCAAGGAATTTCATGTAAAGTTCCCGCATCAATATACCAGTGGGTAATTTGCACAGGGAGCTCTTGAGTACACGGCCAAACAGCTATTTCTTCCCCTTGACAGGCATGGAAAAGGTCAGGAGTGGTGTCTGAGAGACGCGACACCAGGTTAGGGTTCATGGTACATAATTTCATTTTATCAAGCCGAGATCTTTACTCGAATGTCAACTGTGCCTCTCGAAATTATGTGTAGCAGACCGACAAAATATGCCGTGTGTTTGTCCCACAAACATCTAATACAGGCCACTCCACAGGTGTCACACAGACAAACTTTGAGACATCAACCAGATGTAATTATGCCTTACATCAGTTTGACAAATACACTATGTCACAGTAATACTTGGGCAATGACTCAATGACATCAAGCAGATACAGGGTTTCTCAGTTATCTGAAGCTTATCACAGATGCTGGAAATGCTCAAGCAGGATTTCTGGCATGAAATGATCACATGGATGTACATAGTATGTGTGTAGTACAAAGGCATGAACAACAACAGGTAGTAATGTACATTAACCACTGAAATTCATCAAGAAATCAAACAGTGGCGAAGGAAGGATAAAAGAGAGCAACATGTCGAGAGAATTCTGCCCATATATACTGTCGAACACCTGCCTTGCCCTTCACTGCGGGACCCCGCAAACCACCACCGTCCTTAATCCAACCCTCGATGAATTCACCCTCAAGTGGAATATTTGAGTTCCACATGGGCCATCGGCCACCTGGAAAAGAAGGGTGAGCGGCAACGAATGCCAGCCAAAACGTATCACGGCCCCAGGTCCACTGCTGAGAATGGACAGGAACGACGGAGACAAGCCAAGATTCAATTTTTCATGAGAGTAGATTCCAGTCTTGGAATGATGAGGAGTTGAAGTCTGCAGGGAGTGGAAGGAATGGAATAGGGACATCAGGATGGGGCTCTTCGAAGTCAAGGTCTTCCTCCATCATACACTGTAAAGAGTGAGCATGCACGTTGCGGTGAAATAGAAAACTTACCTCATCTAAACAGAGCGAATGTTCTGAGTTGCAAACATCCCAGGAAATGTCTTCCACGACTGGTATTCCTCGCCAACGGCCACTGATACGTGAATTGGCTGAAAACTGAGCTGAGCCGAAAACCCAAAAAGAAATGTAAAACTTACAATCTGCTGGTCAACAAGGTGACCCGGAAGTGCACTGCGAAAGCAGACCGTCACCAGCAAAGGTCGAAGGGCAAACTCATTTGGATTGTGCGTGCAAACTTGGCCGATAACAGTTGAGTGGTCAGGAGGGTAAGATGGGCGACAAGAAAGAGAAGAAGGGACAAGAATTTCCCCAGTTTTGTTATTGCTGGACATGGGAGGTGCACTGTTGGGCAATAGAAGAAAATTGAGCAGTGTGAGTCAAAGTGTGGATTTGGGTCGGAGTAATAACCCAAACACAACACCAACAAAGGACTACGAAAATGTGCAAGTGGTGGTTTACCTCCGTGGTGTCCAGAGAGGATGTGCTGAGGAGGGGGGAAGAGGATCTACACCAACAGGGTGATGCAGACGATGATGCAGGATACTCCTGGGATACAGGAGCAATAGATGACAAAGGGGATAGGGGTCTGGACTCTTCCTAGAGCCTAGGAAGTGTCAAAGCGGGGATTGGGTTGACTGGGACTGAAACAGTGATACTACACCTAGAGGTTGGTGCAGCAAAGGGGCAAGGGGGCTCCTGACGTCCAGAAGCACTGAGAGATGAAGGATTGACTGGCTAGACTCCGCTTGAGCCTAGAGAAACACTTGGACTTGAATAGACTGAATAAACTTGAGATATCAGAGTCTTTAGACCTTCACTGAAGCCTACAAGACTCAAAGAGTATCATCGGCCGCCATGAATGTTACAAGTATGTAACTAATTTACTGATCTTTCCCCACAGCAGCTTCCATGAGTCACGTCTTCCTACATAAAGTTCAGACATCGAATGCCCATACTTAACGGGGCAATGTCAAACAATAGTATGCATGGTGTACATACTATGTAAGAGATGATTCTATTGTTCATGTCATGGGCACTTACAGTTGATGGGCATGTCCTTAGCAGGCCAGTTCATTAATTCAGTAATTCCACTTTGAGAGCAACAAAACCGAGCTCGATCACCTGATCTACTAGTAGTATTTTCGGGGAGCTCCGAGCTCTCTCTCGCAGGATAAAAGGAGATCGAGCAAGTTTATCGTTCTCCCTCAGAATTAATACTCACAACTGTCCATCATGGCCGATTACTACATTCAAACTGTTCTAGATGGCAGACACCTGAGCTTTGAATACCTTCCCCCTTCCAGGCCCCCTAAAAGCAAAATTGTAGCCGGCAAGAAGAAGGCTAAAGTAGGTTGCGCCTCACATTGTACTAATCTGGTGCTCCAAACTGATACGAAATAAAATCTGTGCTTGTAACAGTTCTATATCAAGCAGAACGAAGACGGTACCTACACTGTTGATGTGTCGACAAGAAAGTATGATTATATCTTATCTTAATCTAATCTTGGAGATTTCCAGAGATCACAGTTACATGTGATTCGGAGTAGTGTCAACCGGAATACCGGTAGATCACATGACCGGCTCCACAAGATAGCCGGAACTATCACATGCAAGGCACGTGTATAACACATGCTGATGCACGTTACAGGCACGTTTCCAGATAACTACGTTTATGGAAACTGCACCTACTACATATGGGAATATGGTGAAATAGGCTAGAATAATACTTATCTACGCACAGACCATGTACCACAGGTATATATACCCTGTAGGATTCCCTGTAGTTCCTTAGTTCAATACAGTTCAACTGTTCTCTCATTACTCGCTACTTCAAACAACTCAACTTCAAGAACCAGCTACTTGCTACTAAAGGTACGCTTGCGCTACCCCGTTGCTGTTGCCCCAGTTTTGTTGCTACAGGTTATGAGCCCTGTTTAAGGCCATACCAGGAAGCATACGGCAGTACTGTCTTCGTCACTGTCTCCTGCTATGAACCTTAGACAGCTCGTAGCTGAAGTTCTTCACGAGTTACCGTTTGTTTTTGCCGTGATATCTCTTACGATATATTCTTCGTTTGTGTTTTGGTTTGAACGCTGGAGATACAACTACATTGCCGCACTCTTTGTGTGCTATGCAGTTTGTCTCTTGGTTACCTCGCAGCCATGCCCTGCTCCTCCTCCCATTGTTAACATGGAGTTACCTTTACCTCCCATTCACAACCCCTTTGAAGACGATGATGAACTCGTCGTCATTGATACTACAGCACCTCCTAGTGTTCACCAAACAGTGGACTTTTATTGGAGAGAAGCTATGCGGAACTACCGCTTGTATCAGCCAAGGGAACACCACAGTGGTGATACGCTTAGTGGAAACATGGGACATATTAGGAGGCCTTTGCCTCTTAGTAGGGAGGAACAGCTTTCTCTCATCAGCCATGACCGTTTTTACGGATACATTGATAGTCACATCACTGTTCCTGATCCTCGGTGGGCATTACCCTACCAATTCCGCGTCTTGTTCAGACATTGGCAATCTGTTATCATCGAGTCTCTTCCGTATGATGAAGAGATATTCATTGATAACGTTTCAGATGCCAATTACCTTCGAACAGACATCAGACTCCGACTCGAGGAATTCGCAAGGGAGCAGGCCCAGGCCGATCTCCAGGCGGAACTCATCTCGAGGCAGCTCGCCGATTTACGTTCCCGCGCCTCTGGCAAGGAGCGAAAGTGAGCTTCGGATGCAGGAAAGAGGAAGAAGGGAACAAGGAAGGAGGATTGTAAGGATTGGTAATCGTCGAGTGGTACAACCGCGACGAGGCCCTACTCCACCTCCCTCCTATGCAGCTGATCGCCGTAGAGCTCTCCAAGAGCGATGGCGACGACGTGCAGATGTGATCGCTGAAGGAGAAGTCGCCGCTGACATACAACCCGATCTGGAAGATAACGGTCCACCCTCTACCGGAGGGATCTGGACTCAATATGTGCAGGGAGTATCGGAGGAATTCTATGTCGAGCTTAGGCCTGGTATAGGTCATGCCGCTCATCTAGATAGCCACCCTTCCAAGGAGTTTGGCGGTCAGGTGATGCAGGGAGTCATTCCGGCTTACCGGAGACGACTTGACGACACCCCTTTTCCTCTGATCGCTAACCCGCACCCTGAACCAGAACAGGGTCAAGTCAGAGGTATGGTTGGCGAGGAGCTAGCCATCGTATACCCAGAGAATCCGCGGGTCCATTGGGCCTTCCACGGATCTTATTATCTCCCCTCTGCTAAGCTTCATGCTTATTCGACGCCTCACGCCCGAGCTAACTTCATGGGAGTAGACTATCAGTCGCTCCACTATGAAGATCCTGCTCTCGCGACCGTCCCAGCCTTCTGGATCGATCCCTGCCCAGAGATCTACCAGCCAGCCAGTCGTTGGCGGCATCCTCTCTACTCTGAGCAGCGATTTTCCGGAGCTATCCCGTCTCTTCGGGACTGGCACGATTGGCTTGAAGTCAACTTCAGATACGTCTGGAAGCAGAGATCGCGGCGAGCACAGTTCTCGATACCCGCGTGCATGGAGCGACCCGGTATCCTCTTCGAGGAAAGTCGGGATCTCTGGGTGGCTCACACCACTCTCATCCGTCTCGATATGGCGGACTACCAAAATGGAGCGTTTTCGTTCCATGGACTCCAGCCACACTGGCCATCTAGCCAGGATAGATGCGACAATATCGCACTCCTGCTCGAAAGGCACGAGGCTGGACGAGAAGGTGATGAAGCTCTCGACGATGATGCGGAACGATCAGATTCCGGGATTCCTGGAGGAGCCCTTGATTAGGTGCTTCCCAAGTCCCTACTGGCACCCTATTCCTTATTCTGGAAAGGGAAGACCATTATGGAAATCTGATAAAGGACTTCTTAAGTCCATCTCCGCTTACATCTTGTACGATAAGGCTCCGGTTGTTCTTTTTACCCCTTACGAAATTTTTCCACGGTCTATGCTTACCTTCGAATATTGGTCTTTGGACGGCAACAAGGTTGTCTCCAATTATCAGTATTGTCCTGATTACGATTTGGATGTTTTCTTTGACATTTTACCTAGGCATTGGTCGTATACGACATTTACGATACCTACGGACTCCTCGGATTCCTCATCTTCAACAGAAGAGGATACACAATCCGAATCTTCTTCGTCTTCAGAAGAAGATCTTATCTTTCTTCCACCCGTTTCTGTTACCGCTGTACCGGAACTGATTTTACTAAATCTTTTTGATTTTTGAATATATCAGAATCATTATGTCCGGAAACACTGGTGACATGAAGAAGACCACACCCATTCTTACTGGCGCATCCAATTACTTGGAATGGAAGTCCGCCATGAAGTCGCTCTTGCAAGTCATGGGAGTCTGGCGCTATGCGCATCATCAAGTACCCGCTGTCGTTGCTGGACAGGCTGGTGCAACCGCCGAGCAACAGGCCGCTGATGAAGTCAATCGGGATAAAGCCCTCGGTACGATCACGTACTATACATCCGCACTCATCAGACAGAATCTGATGAATGAGAACCAACCTCACACGGTTTGGGCTGCGCTCAACACCTCTTATGGGACTCCTGGCGCTGCCGGTGTCTTTGTTGAGTTCAAGCGTCTCACGCGGATGATAATTCCAGGGAATCAGGATCCCACTCCGGCTGTACATCAAATGCAGTCCACGATTGGCTACTTGGCCTCTAATGGCCTTACTCTCCCCGACTCTGCTCAAGCCATGCTTCTTCTTGGCGCCTTACCGAATGAGTGGCAAGGCTTCGCTTCCACACTCCTGGCCACCTTATTGGTCAACCCAAATGCCGCTCAAATTGCTGCGGGCGTTCAACGCCTTACCTTTGATGCGGTTCTTCCGAAAATAATGGAAGAATGGTCCAGGAAGTCCGGCAAATCTATAATGCCAACAATAAAGAAGGAACAGAACGCGCAGGCAGGACCTTCTCGCCCTAGATGCAAGAAGTGTTCTGGACGTCATAGTACCACGGATCACCGTGATGACTATAAAAAGACGTTCACTCCTAATGCCGCCGCTGGACCTTCTACATTCCCGCCGAAGAATCAGGGTGGTGGAAAAGGGAAAGGAGGAGGAAAGAAGGGAAAAGGAAAACAGCCTTACAAGGGTAAAGGCAAGCAGCGTCAAAACGCTGCAGAACAAACCGCACAGATCGCAGAGCTTGACTCTGACGATGATTCCGATGCTGGGTCCGTCTCTAATATTCCTGAGACAGGCTGGTCCGTGCTCACTCCATCCCAACTTGCTGCAGAGTCAGTATTACGTTCTGTGCGTAATGACCTGGCAAGAAGGAAAAGGGATGATGAGGATTATGCACGTAGACAAGCTACGAGACCACGGACTCCCGATGACGGGACCATAAAGTATCGAGATGACAGTTTTGTTTGTGACCAATATAACGATGAAAGCTTTGACTGTTATACCTTGTGCACCTCTAAGGAGAGTGACGAAAGGTGTCTTTGCTTAACATCTCCCCACTCAGGACAAAAAACCGAATCTCACTGCCCCAAGCATAAACATTTAACAGGTCTATGGTTGATGGATTCCGGTGCAACCGATCATTCCACTCCATATATGGATGATTTCCTAACATACAAGGAACTTCCAAAACCTATAAATGTGGGTACTGCTGGTGCTGAAATAATTCAGTTTTTAGGCATAGGTACAGTTGCCTTCAAAGCTAAAGTTGGCAATGTACAAAAACAAATCTATCTTCGACATGTCTACTATTCTCCATCTGGAGATAGACGTATTTGTTCACTTCAGTGGCTTACCACGAAACTCAAGATGAAACTATACGCTGATGCGAAGATAACTCGTGTCTTCGATTCACGAAATGAAGTCTTCTTGGAAGGGACTAGGTTAATTCCAAGAAACAATCTCCATTGGTTTTATGGGAAACCGATACATCAGACTGGAGCTCTTGGACTTCTCGTGGATTTGGACATAAAATCCATTTCAACGGTGCAATGTGCAACCGTTATAAACAAATTCAACAATTATGATCTATGGCATAGTCGTCTAGGTCATCCTAACCCTCAAACTATGCGGCATGCTACTCGCGCTACCGATGGTATTGAGAAACTGGACATACCAACGACGACACCACTCTGTCCTGACTGTCAGATTGGCAAGATGCCCTCAAGGTCTTTTCCATCTTCCGATAAACGAGCAGACAAAATACTTGAGATGGTGCACTGCGACCTGGTCGAGTTCCCCGTCTTGTCATATAACCGACACAAGTATTGTCTCACGATCATTGATGATTACTCTGGTTATGGCACAGTTTGCCTTCTGCGGTTAAAGTCGGATACCGCCACCGCATTCTCTACCTGGGTAACCTGGGCTGAGAAACAAACTGGTCATTCACTCCTACGAGTACGTTCCGATCGAGGAGGAGAATTTATGGCAACCATATTTAAAACCTTCCTCACCTCCAAAGGGGTAGAACAACAACTCTCCGTTTCGGATCATCCACAACAAAATGGTCGCGCAGAAAGGTTCAATCGGACCTTACTTGAGAAAGAAGAAACCATGCGTCACACAGCATGTCTACCGAAGAATCTTTGGAACTTCGCTCTTGACACTGCAGTCCATGTCTATAACAGGACACCAATGCGTCGCATAGGCTGGAAAACACCAGTTGAACTTTTGTTCAACAAGAAACCTGATATATCCTATCTTCGAGTATTCGGATGTCTTGCTTATGTCCACATTCCAAAGGACAAGCGAAAAGACAAACTTACTCCGAAAGCCGAAGAAATGATATTCCTTGGCTATGAACCAGGAACAAAAGGTTACCGCTTCCTGCGGAACAACAGATCTATATATGTGGAAACAACTGCCACATTCGTTGAAAACTTATTCCCAAATTGTCCCGAAGAAAAGTTGAAAAAGAAAATCGATATACCTGAACCAATTCATCCTTCTGAAGAAGAAGCATCAGGTAACAACGATGAAAATGATCACCAACCTCCACCCGACGATCTGGAATTTCCACCCATTGACCCATATCAACCAAATGAGAGTCATACAAGAGGTGATAATTCTAAAGGAGACACCACAAAGCCACAAGGTCCAACCCAATGCCCCCCTAAACCTACAGTAGAGGAAGTTGCTGACAACGACTCGCAAGTTCCTCAGGGAGGTCAAAGAGGTTCTGGTTATAGATATCCGGAAGAAGAACTTGGTTATGTTTTCAATAGGCGAACTCAATCATGGGAACCTCCTCAAGAGGCACCATGTCCCAGACCAGAAGAGTTCTTTTATTTTGATCAAGAAGCCCGAGATTCCCCAATTCCAGAATTCAGGATTCCTAATGTACCTGATCCAATTTGTCGCAACCCCCCTCGAGTTCGTAATCCACCTCTGAGACCAGACAATGTCTATGGTCAGAGAAATCCAGTGGATATAGAACGAGAAATTGCAAGAGAACGAGATTGGACAAGAACGGTCTTAGGAAGAGGAGTTCCTACTATTCCTCAAACAGAACCCATGGTCGAATCAAGACCAAATCCTCCTGCACCTGCAGAACCTCAAGAGGTCCCCGTCGCTGTTCCATTACCATCAATGGATGAAGACGAGAATGAAATGGAAGACGTCATAGTTCCAAACACTGATGTTGACACTATGATTCAACTAGGTCAACACTACATTCTCAACTACATCATGAAGCAGGCAGCAAAGCCGCTCAAGGGTATTCCTTATCATTTCAAGGATATCCGTAACTATCCATTGGATGAACAGAAGAAATGGGAACAGGCATGCAAGGAAGAAATCAAGTCTATCGAAGATAGACACGTATGGACTTTGGTGGATTGTCCGCCAGATCGAAAACCTGTCAAATGTCGCTGGGTATTCGCAAAGAAATCGGATGGAAGATTTAAAGCCCGCTTGGTTGCGAAAGGCTTTTCACAAATCTATGGTGAAGACTACGATGAAACCTTCTCACCGGTCACACGCTTTGAGACAGTACGACTGCTCTTGGCTTATGCGTGTCGAAACGACTGGGAAATTGAAAGTCTTGATGTCAAGACTGCCTTCTTATATGGGCGACTCGATGAAGAAATCTACATGGAGCAACCCGAAGGTTTCAAAGTACCAGGTTCAAGTAACAAGGTCTATCGTCTACTGCGCGCTCTCTATGGCCTGAAGCAAGCCGCACTAGCATGGAACAAAGAGCTACACAAATCGCTCCTAAAGCTCAACTTCAAACGTTCCAAAGCAGATCCTGGAGTATACATCTACCAAGATAAATCAGGCATCATGCTGTTCATCGTCTACGTCGATGATGGACTTCTTATGTCAAACTCTGCCAAACTTCTCAAGAAGAAGAAAACCGCATTCCTCAACGTATGGGAAGCTCGTGACATGGGTCCAGTACAAGAATACCTTGGATTCCAAATCACTCGTAATCGCGTCAAACGCTCAATGGTTTTACACCAACATCCCTACGTATTGAAAGTACTTAAACGCTTTCAAATGGAGAACGTCAAACACGTCCGCACACCTTTACCTGCTGGGTATCAACCATCTACAGCACCAAAGGATTACAATGCAAGTCCAACAACAAGACAACGGTATCAATCCGTTATAGGATCACTCCTATTTGTCATGCTTGGCACGCGCCCGGACATCGCCTTTGCCGTAATCAAAATGTCACAGTTCATGGCAAATCCTACCGAAGAACACCTCTCGAAGGCACTTCACATAGTGAAGTATTTGGGTTCAACTCCAAATCTCGCACTTCATTTTACAGGAGGAGCTTCGTCATTGGATTGCTATTCTGACTCTGACTGGGCAGGTGATAGCGAAACAAGACGTTCAACTAGCGGTTATACAATCTTTCTTGGCAATGACTTGGTTAGCTGGCGATCTCGCCGACAACCAACTGTGGCTCTGTCATCAACAGAAGCCGAGTACATGTCAATGTGTGATTGTGCACAACAGATTCTATGGATCAAATCCCTCTTCCAAGGGTGTCATCTCTCTCTCCAACACTTCATGATGTTTGGAGATAACAAGGGCGCTATTCATATCGCGCAAAATCCAGTAATGGAAGGACGGTCAAAGCACATCGATATCAAGTATTATTTCCTCCGTGAATGCATTGAGAAGAATACTTTCCTGCTTGACTATGTTCCTACTGATCAGCAGAAAGCTGATATGATGACGAAGAATCTGACATGGCAGAAATTCCAAGACAATCGCTCGCGACTGAACCTTCTAGAGTTCAAGTCTTAGCGAGGAGGAGTGTCGACAAGAAAGTATGATTATATCTTATCTTAATCTAATCTTGGAGATTTCCAGAGATCACAGTTACACGTGATTCGGAGTAGTGTCAACCGGATTACCGGTAGATCACATGACCGGCTCCACAAGATAGCCGGAACTATCACATGCAAGGCACGTGTATAACACATGCTGATGCACGTTACAGGCACGTTTCCAGATAACTACGTTTATGGAAACTGCACCTACTACATATGGGAATATGGTGAAATAGGCGAGAATAATACTTATCTACGCACAGACCATGTACCACAGGTATATATACCCTGTAGGATTCCCTGTAGTTCCTTAGTTCAATACAGTTCAACTGTTCTCTCATTACTCGCTACTTCAAACAACTCAACTTCAAGAACCAGCTACTTGCTACTAAAGGTACGCTTGCGCTACCCCGTTGCTGTTGCCCCAGTTTTGTTGCTACACTGTCATTACTACGAGAAAGAAAACTTAGCAGCTTGAAAGAATGAAGAAAATCAAAGACCAGCTTGCTCGAGCTCCTCAAGAATCGTGTTTGGAAGGACTCGGTGGCCCCGATACTTCTTGCTTGCCCACACTGCTTGCTTTCCAGTCAAACCTCGTCGATAAGCATCCATGAATCTTCGAGAGCGTCGTGCATATCTGGCAGCAGTGGCAGGTAAACAGGTCAAGTTGTAAGCATCCGAGAGTCATTTGACATATGAATCAGGGGCCCACGTACTTCCGCATTTGCTCAACGCTGACAGATTCCAGGGCATTAACCACGTTGCGCAAGAGGTCTTCTTCCTTAGGAGAAGGTGGGTACTGTCTGTAGACACGCTTTGCGTGCCCCCACACTTGCTCAATGAAGTTCAACTCACAATGGAATTTCGGCAGAAATAAAACATTGCATCCCTTCGCTTCACAGGCCAGTTCAAGGGAGGACTTTACAATTGCGAAATCGGGTTCGTTATAGAGTAACCGCCAGCAGCAACAGTGATCCACATCTTTGGGGCACTCGAACTTTGGACATTCCGCTCGTAGCCCAGCAACATTGTATCCACGTTCCTCCAAAATCACCTTCATGCCTTTGAATATTCCCGCACGTTGATGGCTATCAGGGAAGTAGAGCGGCTGGGGTGAGCCATCACTAAATTTCCCATCGCTCATTTTAACTTTGATTTTTCTCGGCTTCCCATCAGGACCAAAAGTAATTTTTCCAAATGGATCTTTCACTGTCACTTCGACACCCCAATTTGTTCCCTCCTTTGGGGGAAACTTGGGCATCTTCCTGGCAGACAGGGAATCATCAGGGCGTTTTAGGTGAGTTGTGGCATTGTCGAAGATGAAAATGTGGTGATTATCAGGAAAGTGCTTGGACACAATTGTCATGGCCACGTCCGTTTGTGCCAGAAGGTCGTCGTTGGTAAAGTACCCATCACGACTCTTTCCAAGCTTGAAAAGAACACGTGCTGACTCTTTTCCATCCAGAGAACGCAGGAACCCATAGTCTGCTGAGACATAATCGGAAACCATGACAGACACCCCCTCCCCCTTCATGTATGGTTTGGGGCTAGCATCCTTGTGAACCCAGTGTGAGGTGCGGCGATCATTGGCATAGAAAACACTCTCATCGTGATGCCAGGTAACAGTGTGGCGATGATACAGAGCAGCAGGGCCAGAGGGGGGATTCAAAGAAGAAGAGCTTGAATCTTCATCCCAGGTACACATTTGATCCTCCATTTTGGTCCATCGCTTTAAAAATACATTTTGACGATACCAGACAACATCGGCTCTCTCGTGCCCATCCATATACTGGCCCTTGAAGTTCTTCGTCCATCGGTATTCCATCTTTCTTAGCCAGTGTTTTGCCATTGCCAAGGAGACCCCTTTCTTCATCCCAAAACGAGATTGGACATCTGGTTTATCAAGGTAATCAACGACATCTTGAGCACGAACATGGCCCGACTCAATTGTTTGCAGGTACTTGTGAATTTCATTTGCCATGTCAGGATCCTCGAGACGGGATCTGCTCTGCTGACTGTAGGGGTTGACAACAGGATCGTTGATGCGATACAAGACATATGGCTTCACTATTGCTCGGAGATTTCGTGCGAACCAGGTAGACTTCCCCTTTCCTGCAGCAGCCAGTAATGATGCTGCCATCCATGCATTATATGCTGGTGACTGCGGATTGGTGTAGTGACCCAAAAAAATCACCATCACTTCGAGCCATTCACGAGTCCAGGCACCTAGCTTGGAATCCCTATAGCCCTGACCAGAGGTGCGTGGAGGTTTCAATATCATTTTGAGGTCCTTGAGTGCAGCTTCGGCTTGGACAATGTCAGGAGGTTGCCACAAACTCTCCTGAGACATGTTGCTACTGCCAGAGAGGTTGCCCAGATCATCCTCAATGGTAGGCATTCCGAGACCAGGTGTGTCTGCTTCAATGAAAATATCATCATCATCTTCTCCGAAGTCTTCGTCCTCATCCTCCAAGGATTGCTCCGTGACTTGAGGTTCTGACATAACGTCTCCTGCAGGGTAGTTGCCATCATCAATGCTGCCTCCATCTGCCAGTATTGTCAAGAACAACATACCAGTTGCTTCATGATCACCATGGTCATGCTCACAGAAGTGCTCCGCTGCCTGGAGAAGCAGCTCTGCACCCAACCAAAAAGGTGGGTTGTTTTCAGCACTTGGTGTGGGCCTTATTGGATTGGCTGGTGGGTCGACGAACAGAATTTCCGCAGTAGTATCACAGTTGGGAGGCTGCACGAACGGATTTGCAAGATGAACTTTTGCATAGTAAGCAATGATCTCTCACCAGAGCATTCTCTTGCTCAGTTTTTGCATTCTTCTGTAGCCGAGGCTTCTTCGTTGCTTTGGGAGCATAAGCTCCGAGGTTTTGCAGATTCCCAAGAGCCCTCTTGGGCATTCTGTTGGCAGCCTTTGTGCTATGTCATGCCACTTCCTCCGCTCCATTCTGTTTCCGTCACGCATATTTTTGTTCACACCCCTGTTGTGTATGATAGCCACCCCCCATATTCACGTAGATTCTTAATAGCACTTTTACATCAAACTTATTCAAAATTCTGGCCGCACAGAGTTGTCAAGAGTTACAGTACGCAGAACTCTGTGGGACTCATTTTCTCGGAAACAGGTTTTCGTGATTGCCATTAAAAAAATACATGAAAGTCACGCTCCATCACGTCACATATACACTGCGGGAAGTAAAGTCACTACTAATCAGTGACGGGGACGCTGATGTGACCAAAATCAGTGACATTGACACTGAATTGCTGGTCACATCTTTTCAGCGTCTGAGTCCCGACGCTGATTTTCACTGCCTCGATTCCGGTGACGCTGATTTTCACTACCTCAATTTTGGTGACACTGATTTTCAGTACCCATCAGAATACGGCTCAGTTGTGTATATCTATCAGTATAGTGCTCATTTACTAGTAATTCTCCACAAATATACAAACATTTATCGTTCCATCATTGTATCACTGTTCCTGCCACCATCTGTGATGGATACAGCTGTCCATATAATCACTGGTGATTGTACAGGCACTCAACTCACTGCCTGCATCATGTCATTGTCATTAATGGTCACAGTGAGGCAGGTTGTCCTTGTCCTCACTACGTCCAGGTTGTCGTCATCAGGTGTGCGGTTATCCTGAATCCTGATAGTGCTAGTTGTCTTCGACTCTTCATCAAGGTGGCCATGGTTGTTGAGGTGGCTGTGTAGAGTTGAGGCAGAGAGGTGGTCATTGGTAAGGCTGATGGTGGACACGGTCGAGTGTTCAGGTAGTATGTAGTGGCTGTTGTCGAGGCTGGGACGTGGTGGCCATGGTTGGGTGGCAGTGGCTGTGGTGATTAGTAAGGTCACGTGGTTACGCAAGTCGCGTCGTGCATTACTGTGCAGAAATTCAATCTCCGCTTGATTACATCTTGTTCTCGTACCACAACCATGCCTCACGACGTCCGTTCAACAGCCCAGTTCCACGACTGGAGCTCGCATCGTTTGGTGATGTTTCCACCTTATTTATGGAATCTAGCGTGACTCTACAGGTTTGAACCCAGCTTTTGGCTTATAAGTGTGTCGCTGTTATTGCTTACATAAACATTGAAGTTGGAGCCACTCCCTTTGACTCGCGATCACACTTGTCTCCGCTATCACTGACGTAGTATTTCTCGTGCAGAGCTATGCACTCCACGATTGTATATCAAGATCGTGCCGTTAACGTGAACTTTCCTCGTTCGCCATACGAATCCTGCCGAGGGAATACATCTGACCTGGCGGTGTTTCGAGGGTGCCCTTGGGGGTGTAGGTCATAGTATGTAAGTGGATGTCATCCCGTTTGACATCCAATACTTACACTGGATCTATGTTGAATTCAACAATGTTCGAACATGAGGATGGGGGGAACGATGGTGGTCTTTGTTTGCATTGGAGCGATACAGTGACACAATTTGGTCAATCAGCACTGCCGCAAGCGACAGACAATGTGACTAAGAACGTGAGTAACCAATGCCACCTCGGACCTGTGACGATTATGGCAGCACTGTTTCAGTGATGACGTGGTCGGGCAGCCAGTATTGCTATGACCATGATGCGTGGGTGTAATCTGTTGCAGTGTATATCCCTACTGTTGTAGACTACACAAATACATTACTTCTACACTGAAAAGTAGTGCTGACATGTCTGATAATAATTGCCAAAGACACTCTAAATCAGTGCCATGGACGCTGACTCGGACACTGAATTTCAATAGCAAAAATGAGCACTCAGTGTCACCCAGGGACACTGATTTTCAGTACTTGGTCACTGATATGTAATGCGGTTGACATTGATTAGAGGTGATTCAATCACTGAATACTGGTGACTTTACTTCCCACAGTGTATAGTGGTAAGTGCTTGAGCCCTATCTTATTTGATGACGACGGACGACAGCCATGACCACGAACGACCACCAGCTTGCTACGGGCCGCCACGGCTTACTATTTCAAGGGCCTAGTAGTCGTGGTAATGTGATCATTTTACTACTTTATCTACCACACTTTACCTTTAGTACCAGACCGCTGGCTAGGTAGCTGCTACCTTCTTCGATGCTCGTCATCCACACTCTTCACCGTGGACAGTTTCCCGAGGAAATACCCAGAATACCGAAATCTTGAAGGTTTGGAGGTGTATCTAAAATTTTGCAGTGTCACTGAAAGCCAATTCATCTACACAGCGACAGTGAGGGCCCTCGCTGAGCATAGTACTACCCTTTTTGTCATTGTGCGGGCCAGTGAGTGCATCATTTTTGCCAAGTTCCACGGTGCTATAACAGCGGGGTTTTGTCATGTAGTATTGCACCCACTTCTATCGCGTTGGATACGGATTGACGACTTATGTACACGCAGAATGTTCTTTCATGAAATTCGGAGCAAATGGGTCGGCGAAGGCGAGGACAACCATAGGTTTGCCATCTCAGACATACTCGCTTCCACCGGAAATCACAGATGGGCTCTGTTTCATCGACTTTGAGGAGATGAAACTAAGGACTTCAATTTCGCGATGTGTGGGTTTGAGGATAGCAGTCCGTTCTTCGACTTGAAGGAGGAAATTTATCCATGAAGGGATTGACGAAAACACTCCTGCTCCCGGGAGGCATCCAGGTAGCGGTATTGTGGTCGGTGATGGTCAGGAATCGGTCACTAACCACGAGGGGAATTTAACAGGCGTGTCGAACATGTTGAATATGGGGTCTGTACCGTATTCGTTCCAGTAGTGGGGAATCTGTTCAACAAGTGGGTTGATATTTTCGGCTTCGCTGCTCGGCTTACAGTGCCACTGTTGAAACAGGGCGAGTTCCTGATGGGCGGCCCTTTCACTTCATGTATGTCGTACCGCAGTGCCTTCCATTGACCTTGTCAGGCTATATTTAGAAAATCTATGCTGGCAATTTCACACCACTAACCGCGTTGGTTATGCGAGCATTATGGCCTTCTTTCTTGGTGGAGCTATTATGGTGTCCTATTTCAATCGGAAGCCCTGAAGATGGAGCACGTCACCCCACATCGCACTCTGCTGTCGTTGTAATGTTCAGCTAAGACGCCTGTGGCCTGTCTCTGGCCCTTGGCAGTAGTCCGCATCGTTGCCGCCGCGCGTTTTAGTGTCGCCGTCCTGGCTTTAGTGTGGGGAAGCCTGATGGGCGTTGCATGGTTCGTTCGTTCTGTACTAACACAATCCCGTGAAGACAAAGTTAACATCACTTATACAAATCAAAGAATAATAATATCGCTCTATGTACGTACCAAAGAGCATTCAGGGGTAACTACTGCTTGATGCTGATGCGCTGGTGAACCTTATCAATCAGCGCTCAGCGCCAGGTCCAAACCATACTGATTAACGACAATGGAACTCTTGCTCGGAGATTAGAAAGGGCCGACTCTTATGAATTGGCTCTACACAATTCCTACCGCCATTTCCGCGCTTGAAAACAGTATTCCGAATCGACCCATGATGGCTCATAGGAGCTATGTAGTACGGAATGTGGAAGAATCTACTTGTTCGGCATCGATGGATGGTGGATGCGGGTGTGGCCGTTCATTCCTTTCTGTAAGTATGAACTTAGGCATTGCATATGTGCATCCCCATCGCTTACCAAACAACTACTCAATGATGCTGTGAACTTTGCAGTTCCACATACATTCCTACTCCTTCAAACGAGCATATGCATATGATTCCAATAACCCGCCAGGCATCTTCGGATCAACCAGATTTCGGCACGATGACAGTCTATTCATGGTGTCAGGCACTCGTGGATATTTTCCCTGAACTAGGTCCCAACCTCCCATGAGCTCTTCAAATGGGGAAAGCAAGGAAAAGGCGATTAAACAATACAAGGCAGTTATCGGGTGCGAGTGCCTCAGGGCGCATGTTTTTACATCACTGCTCATCGGTGAGGGCCTATTACACCATTCCTTTGATGTGATGCATGCTCAGCTTTTCGGCGAGCTCCGAAACCGACCAACCTCGAGGATAAAAGATGAGTGAACAGGCCTGTACTAATACTATCCCCAAGAGCAACATTCAATACTCCTCACAACTTTTATCATGACCGAGTACCTGATTAAAACCGTACCAGATGGCAAGTATCTGGGCTACGCACCCGATAAACCCGGTAGTGGGATCCCACCCCCTCCTCAACCCATTGTCATCCTTCCGGCGGGCACTAGAGCTAGTAGAGTGGGTTATACTTCATGTCACACATTTGATGCCAAAAGCTGATACGAAATAAATCTTGCACTTGTAACAGTTCTCCATCGGGCAATATAACGACGGTACTTACGGAGTTGATAGTGCTGTAAACAAGGACGGCCTTCTTGTCCACTGGATCGTATCTCCTCAGCATTGGAAACTCACCTTTAGGCCGACCCATGATGCATTCACGTGAGCCACTTCATCGCTATATTTTGATGGCAAATGATTAAAAACTCTCTACAGCATTGAAGCAGCTAACGGCAGTGGTGCATGGACCACACCTGCAAACAGAAATGGAAAGGTAAAAATTGTTAGCTGTCATTCTCGAGGGTGATAACCTTACACACTGCAGTTGCAGATCCATATACAACACCTTCCCCATGTCAGTGAAGAGGACTTGCCGCAGAATGTGTTGTTCAGGTTGGTCACTGTCAATGCTTAATCACAATGACGAGAAGGATCGAGATAATCTTGTACAAGTCAGGCTTATGTATTAGTCGTAGTGCTATATGACTGATGTTGAGTCGTGCGATGATGACCCCGTCGTTTGCATGAGTTAGGATCAAAGGTTTCTGGTCAACAGTACAAAATGTTGATTCAATAGTGAAACTTGCCAAGTGTTGCATAATTTTACTGTACCAGTTCCAGAGGCTAATTGATTTTGACTGATCCCCGTTCCTTCTGAACCTCATTCCCCCACCTTTTTACCTCTTCATGGCGCAGGTGAGGTAAACTGCTATCAAAGAATCCCTGTAAGTTTCTTGCGCCATGTGCCTTCTCGTACTCGCAAGCTGTTTGTTTTCCCTGATGTCAGCAGACAAGAGACAATGGGGAACTTTGACAGACCTTGTAGCGCCATTTCAAGGCGGTCCAGATCTATGTTATGATTGGTTGGTTATGGAGTGCCGAAAGAAGGAAGGATGTACCTTTTACGAATTTCGCTTCTTTCGTTTGTTGTTCTTCGTACTCCTACTCCTCATGTGTATCGAATAAGATGTATGACCTTCATGCTCTGAGGGATAAATACTTACCTTCCAAAGTGCCTCTACCCTTAGAGCAGCTTCACTTCCGTGCAGCATACCATGCACGAAGTTGTGCATTGCCTCCTGTTGGTATTGGTGTTATCAAACCACCTCGGAAGAGGTTTGGGATGACACGAACCGATTCAAGGTGTCGCTTCTTCTCCTTGGATATCCCTTCGCGGGGTGAAATATCGCCAACTATGTGCAGACATACCAGTCGGACCATAAGAATACGTTAGGAGTGTCAATCAAGTCAGATAGTAGAAATCTTATAACCTTGTGCCTCTGCGAGGTCATGGACAACGCACATCATCACACACCTACAAGTCAGACAAGCAGGATTCACAACGCCATGGAAACGAAGTGTCGAACTCACTTTGCGACATCGAGCCCTTCGTCGGATGTACACATCGCAAGAATGGCCATGCGGTACATGTGATCCGCGATGCTATGCGGAATTTGGAAGTTGGTGAGAAATTCTCTGTGCTTGCATACTCACCTCTCTGGATTAGGTATCTGTAGTTGTTCCGTATGAAGTGGAATTAGTTTTCCCGGAAAAGTCAGTCACTCGGAATTCATTGATCAGTTAAATAGTTCACGTGCACTGTGGTCTATCCACCCGGTGCGTTTTTGCGTCTGGCACAGAATGAATCCTCTGGTCAGTGGGATGGGACCAACAAGTCAGCGCACCTTGAGCCTCTCGAGAATATGAAAGAATGCAAGTCTGTCGGTATCCACATTTCCTGTGGGCGTGTAGAGAGGGGGAAAGGTGCGTTTGCTTGGGGATTGTTCTGTCATGATAAGTTTCCAGGCGGAATGGTTAAGATCTCCGCTAACCAATTGCGGAAAGATAAGATAAATACACAAAATTACGAGCCTATCTGTACCGTAAGTCCTATGAAACCTTCGACGAAATGGCAGCAGCCCTTCTCCTCTTCGTACCCCTCCTGATCTCAAATAGGTCTGCCTCAATCTCAAGGTCTTTACATGGACCCAATATTGCCAGACTTTTGCCCAGGCCACCCACACCAACAGAAGTCTGACCCGGGCCTGCCCCCTTGGCACGTCTCCTACCATTTCCGGTGCCACCTGCACCAGAAGCAAAGTGGTGTCCATTCGTCAGTGTCACTGCCGTAAGTGGGAAGGGGAATGGCGAAGGAAGTTCGTCGACGGAAAGAGAATGGGGGTTGGTAAGAGGACCAGTAGTTATTGGGGTCATACTCCCGTTTCCGATACTGAGTCCTACCAAAGGTGTAGGAGGCGGAGAGGTACCGACTTTATTTCGGAGTTTGCGGGTAATGTGAATACGGGATTGGATGTCTAGTGAGGGGTCTATGCAAGGGAAGGGAGATCGATGAGTTTCCAGTAACACGTGGACGTGCTCAGCGTACCGTTGACAGCACCTTCGCCCTCCTTCTCTTCTCGAGCTCTGCGTCTACGTTCTTCGATGCCTTCCAAAAGTCTCTCACGCACGCGGTCTCGGCCTTTCCGCCATTCCTCTTCTACGCGTTCGCGTTCCTCCTCGTAAGCTGTCTGGATAGCGCGTAAAGAGTTCTTTGCCTCGAATGATGCCTGTGCGAGGAGAGCGGAGCGCTCGAGAGACAGAGGGTACATGCGGAGGTTATAGAGTGAGTATGTTTCAGGACGGGATGCCAGTTGTATTGCTGTGCTATGCAAAGCTGATATATTTTCTGCAAAGTGCCTGCCCCTGCATGTATGAGTGAGTGTAGAGAGGAATGAAAGAGTCAATCAGATGCGCACTCGTCTCGTCGATCATTCATTTCTTTTCCAAGTTTGCCCGAGATATCCTTGCGTTTCTTTTCTCTTTTTGGGTCATCTGTCGAGAACCACACGCCAGACCCAAGATAAGATTTGGCTCGCCGCGTGAATGAACCCTGACGTACCGTGAGCCCTGGAGGGGCTAGGACCAGCGACGGATGTGTGGTGGTGAACGTGGTGAATGTGAGGGTTGGAAGCAGACTGAATCTGTGGCTGGGGCTGGACCTGGAAATGCTGCTGGTGCTGATATGAGATCGTCATAGTCGTGTTGTCCGGCTGGATGACGTCGGCGCGAGCTTTGTGCGTGGATGCATATGGCAATGCGAACACCCCTGGTTTGGGAGCCATGGTTGTGGAATTCGGGTGTCTTTCGACGCTTTTGGTCTGTGGGGAAGAGAAAGAGAGAGAGAAGGGTAAGCTAGAGGAGCTGAGCGCTGGGGGCAGAGCAAACGGGTTTGATTATCGCAAAAAAGGAAATCAAGACACACTGATTATGTTGTAACGGTCACGCGTGACACTGTCGTCATAGGTCACGCTCAAGGAAACAATTCCTTGGTCGTTGAATCTTTGTACTTGTATCTGGCCTACCATTCGCGTGAGTCATCTTGTTATTCTTGCCCCATTCTGAAGCGCTGATATCCTATTTCGACCAAGTTTCATTTCTCTTTTGGGTGTACTTCAGTCGAAAGTTGGCTCGATGTGAACGATGAAATGTAATTATCGTTTCCTCGACCATCTCATTCTATACTATGAAATGACGTACATTCTGAAGAGAGGTTAGTCCCGACACGTTCACCATCGTCAATATTGCAATGTATTACTCTGATCTAGCTTGGAACTGGCCACGATGACGCATGACGAGTATCCAATTGTATGCTCCACCTGCTGTTCACGCCCGGTACTGAAGCCCTTAAATCTAGAAATTGGCCATTTATTTGTTTGTTCATTATGAAATGTCATAGCCCATATTCTGACTGCTAGCCACTTAGTGTAACCACTTGAGGCTTTGCGCCGAAATACAAGCGCCAGAAATATGAAATGAAGTGATCATCGATGTAATTATCAGATTCGCCCTCTCAAGATTAACTTTTCCGTTTGATCTCCCCTTTTACTTCTGAACTTTATTGAAAGTGTCCCAATTTCAGCTATGGAAGAAGGATCGGCGCGCTTACTGGCATTTCAAACGTCCACTGCAGAAAATCAAGCCCCACAGTCCGAAGATAAAACCCCACCTCATGTTCTCGCCTTCAGTAGCCATCCCCACTATTTCATTCTCATCACGCCTGACAACTCCGAACGTTATATATCATGCGTCGAAGGCAACGCTTATGTTAGTATAATGACTAACACCCACGTCCCCATTCCGGTCATCCTCACGAATGAAGAGCCCGGACTTCTACCATCACTGTTGTATTCACTTACATAACCTCACACTAAATTTTCATTTTTAACAAGTTCATAGTTAACGTTAAGGAAGCAAGCAACGGAACTTATCTTGCCATCGACCACCATTGTACCTGGGATCAGTGGGATGCGCAGTTATACAGCGCTACTCGGTTGCAGGATGGGTACTACCTCTGCACCCTTGGTTCTGGCATGTTACAGATAGGAACACATCTATGGCATACACAGGTTATTCAACCCTACTACAGTCATTGCTGGGAGTGTTTGTTCGGAGGCTTTCTTTTGGTTCTGAGGACATCCAGACCAGGCACTGGGACTCGGAGAACCAAGTGAACCGGCGTGTACGGCGCTCCAAGGGAAGGGAGCAATAGCATATTGTCTGGAGAAGTACCGCAAACATCTTCCAAAAAATTCTATCCCTATTCTAACATCTGGCGCTCACTGATATGACTGGGTCTCTGCTCTCGGAGAAAACCTTGTAGCCACGGAGCTTTGAAGGGATAAAATGTGGCCAAACGCTGTCACACTACCCTAGAGCCAACATTCTGTAAAGCCATCACAACCATGAGTGACGAACCCTTAGCCTCATCTGCGAAATACATCATCCGCACCTTCACTGGCAAGGCCCTGGGCCCTGTCCTCATACACCCCGACATCTTTCCACCCCCTCCTAGGCCCATTATCGAACTCCCTGATGGCGCCCAACCTGAAATGGTAGGTGAAGCCTGATGTCGCGATCTGACTTTGTCAACAAATGGCTTCTAACAGTTCAGCGTCATGAAAGTGGGGGACAATGTCTACGATATCGGGGCTGCAGTCGATATCGGGGGTCGCTTGTTCGAATTTCCTGAGGTAACTCCTCAGAGATGGGTCGTCATCTTCAGGCCAAACCAACGTGCCTACACGTAAGTAGACCTGAATTTGTGTTTTATGAAATGGTTAGATCAGTCCTATAGAATTGAGAAACAGGGAACGAAAGATGTGTGGACGGCTCCGGAAACCGGCAAGAGCCCTCAGGTAAAGGCTGATATTTCCACCAAGTTGGAGTGTTATCTGAACGCACCTTATTTATAGATACTCGTCCAGCCTGTCAAAGTTATTGGGCATTCACACCCACCTCATTTCCCCAACGATGTTTTATTTAGATTTGAGCGAGTGGTAGGACAAGTTGAGGATACCGAGCAAGTTGAATAATTGGACGTCAAAAGAATCGAACGAATTACCTATGAATTGAGGCTGTTGTGCGCTAGGGCGAGGGATTGTATGAAATCAGTAGTACACTTCAATGATACCACTAACTGAAACGGGCAGCAGCACCAAGCATAACTTACGGTTCTCGAGGAGGAAGTAATATGTCAATTTGGACAAGTGGATCACACTCGGTAATCGGCGTCGGACAATTAATCATCATACTAGCGGTAAGCTTAGTCGAAGATACTCTGGAAAGCGAAAACACACCATCCAAAAGTGTTCAGATCACTGTCAACGTGCACGCCCGATCCCCTCCTCGGTCGAGATACATGGCCTAGCCACGGACAATCATGACATGGCGGAGAATAAGTCCGCAACGTGATGGTTTGAATGCCATCTGGCGTAAATAAGTATTCTGGAGGCACCTCCATTCCTTGCTGAATCCTGGCAGATGTAGTAAAGCACTGGGGGATATTGTAGGAAGTACTGAATGTAGGCGACGGCATTGAACACCATAGTCCCCGGGGGGTGTGGTTTTCTGCTGGACCAAATCCAAGGTTCAGAAGGTCGCCTGAAACCGAATAGTAGGAAATGGCCTTGCACGCGAGGTGGGAAGAAGTGCATCTTGCTTACCCTGCGCTAGAGATGAGGAGCATCATTCTGTGTGGGGGTCTGACTCGGTGGATATCTTTCACGTACTTACTGTAATATCGTGCAAAAACGACGTTGATTCACCTCGAGACTTTGCATGATGAGTCAGCGAATGTCACACGTGGGAACCTGGAGAGACTTAGTAAGCTGATTATTGGCTGGTTATTTGGCGGCCGTCCTATACTAGTAGTATACACATGGTTTAAGCTCGTTGGTCGACATGAGCGCCCTTGAAGTTCTTATCTTCCTTGTTGTGACAGTATACGATGTCTCATTGCAACGATTGCATCAAGGGTGAGAAACATGTGAAGCTGCCAGGAGCTGATCGTCTAATAACTCTGACGACAAGTAGGTGTTCGCCACGAGGGCATTCCTGAGGGTACATCTCTTTTCGATCATCCTGACGACTATCGTTGAGGTGGTTGTCCTTCTGCTGATGTAGGTGAAGTCGAAGTCATTGGAGGGGTGAAATGCTACGTTGGCACCCCTTCGGGAGAATGCCCCAAGGAGAAAGCCATTCTCTTCCTCACTGACGTCTTTGGTATCGAACTGATCAACTCCCAGGTATGATAATTAGCCTTGGATCGATAAACATACTGATATGATCACAGCTCCTTGTCGACGACTTTGCTAGGAATGGGTTCAAGGTGCGCTCTTTCCCTCTCTCTTTAGCATTCTTTTGCAAATTAACCCCACCAGACTATCGCGATTGACTACCTGAACGGAGATCCAATTTCCGATGATGTCCTTCCTGTATGTATCGAACTCCAAACCATACACATCTTAGCATCCCTGATCATCATCACAAGCGCCCTAATACTAATTTCGACTTTATCCCCTGGCTCTCCAAACATGGCAACGATGAGACCCGTCCAAACGTTGACAAGGTCATCGCCGCTCTCAGAGAACAGGGCGTGACGGAGTTCGGTGTTACCGGCTACTGCTTTGGTGGTATGTCTCTTTCTCTCGACTGTTTGACTGTCTGAGACAATACCCTGACATGGACGCCGCAGCCCGGTACGCTTTCGACCTCGCATTCCAAAATCTTGTCAAGGTCACCGTCGTTTCGCATCCGGCATTCCTCGAGATCCCGAAGGATTTTATGGTAAATGCCCTCAATATCGATTTTCGTATGCAACCTGATATCCTCCCTCATCAGAAATACAAGGAGCTTTCCAATGCACCTCTCCTGATCAACTCCTGCACGATCGACAAGCGATTCCCACACGACGCGCAGGTCAAAGCCGATGAAATTCTTGGTGGCGGGAATCAATTCACCGACACATACCGCCGCGAGTACTTTGAAGGATGTAGCCATGGGTTTGCTGTTCGTGGTGATTTGTCCGATCCAAAGGTCAAGGCAGGCAAAGAAGGCTCCTTCGAGGCTTCAGTGAAGTTCTTCAACCGGTTCTTGTAATAGGAAAATGACTTGTTACCTTGTTTTGACAAGGTCACTCCAGGTGGCGAAAGGTCGATTCTATGACCTTTCCAATTTTGATACTATTATGAGCCTATGTAAAAATGTGATACCATTGTAACTACTGTGACGATTCAGATATCTTTACTGTTCGCTGCCATCATTCTTCTGTTTTTATCTAGATCAACCTAATTTTTCATCTTCAAGACGCAAATATTCAGATGGATATCTAAATCTCGAAGCAAATGTATTTGGTTCCTGGCTCGAGCGCATGATAATGCAACGTGGTAGATGTTAAATGGTGTGAGAGTGGCAAAGGGTGGGTTTCCAATGTCAATGAATGAGTATGCTGGAGTAAGAGGTAACTGTCGTCGATGCACAGTTTTCTTTCCACCGTAGATGTTGATTAATGTGAGCGTTCGTTCCAATGGAATTTTTGACAAATTGATTCATTTTTCCTGTCTGTAAATCAAAAGCATGGACAATAGTGACACCTGTGAGCACTGAATGTATTACTGTCAGATGTATATCATAAACCTATGCAAAACAAGGTTGCTGCCGACGAAGTACGGCCCCAGATGTGGTGCAATGGCATAGGTGGAAACCTGGAGGGTATGAGTAAGCTGATTATCGAGATTTAGTAATCCTAGCCACGCTGGCAGCTACCTTGTTTGGGGTGGCCTGAGTAGTGTTTAGTGTGATAAGCTTGTTGGCCGACATGAGTGCGCTCGAAGTTCTTATCTTCCTCATTGTGACAGTACACGATGTCTCATTGCAATGATTGCATCAAGGGTGAGAAAAGTGTGAAGCTGGAGCTGATCGTCTAATGACTGTGATTCGATCGATATGTACTAGGTGTTCGCCACGAGGGCGTTCCTGAGGGTACGTCTCTATTCGTCCATCCTGACGACTATCGTTGAGGTGGTTGTCCTTTTGCTGATGTAGGTAAAGTCGAAGTCATTGGAGGGGTGAAATGCTACGTTGGCACCCCTTCGGCGGAAGAATGCCCCAAGGAGAAAGCCATTCTCTTCCTCACTGACGTCTTTGGAATCCAACTGATCAACTCCCAGGTATGATAATTAGCCTTGGATCGATAAACATACTGATATGATCACAGCTCCTTGTCGACGACTTTGCTAGGAATGGGTTCAAGGTGCGCTCTTTCCCTCCCTCCTTGGCATCCTTTTGAGAATTAACCCGACCAGACTATCGCGATCGACTACTTGAATGGGGATCCAATTCCCGGCGATGCCCTTTCTGTATGTATCGAACTCCAAACCATACCCATCGGAGCATTCCTGATGCTCATCATCACAAGAGCCCTCGAAAGCGTACCGGGCTGCGAAGCCCATATCAGGGTATTATCTCAGACAGTCGAACAACCGAGAGAAAGAGACATGCCACCAAAACAGTAGCCGGTAACACCGAACTCCGTCACGCCCTGTTCTCTGAGAGCGGCGATGACCTTGTCAACGTTTGGACGGGTCTCATCGTTGCCATGTTTGGAAAGCCAGGCCATAAAGTCGAAATTAGAATCACCTCGCACTCCAAAATCTTGTCAAGGTCACCGTCGTCTCGCACCCGTCATTTCTCGAGATCCCGAAGGATCTTGTGGTAAACGCTCTCTATCGATTTTCGTATGCAGCCTGATATCCTCCCTCATCAGAAATACAAGGAGCTTTCCAATGCTCCTCTCCTGATCAACTCCTGCACGATCGACCAGTGGTTCCCACCCGATGCGCAGGCCAAAGCTGATGAAATTATTGGTGACGGGAATCAATTCACCGATACATACCGCCGCGAGTACTTTGAAGGATGCACCCATGGGTTTGCTGTTCGTGGTGATTTGTCCGATCCAAAGGTCAAGGCAGGCAAGGAAGGCTCCTTCGATGCTTCAGTGAAGTTCTTCAACCGGTTCTTGTAATAGGAAAACGACTTGTAGCATGTGTGGATGGTAATCATGTAATTCATTTGCCAGGAATAGGGGATCTGAGGTTTCCTGAACTTATGATATGACCTGCTTGTCAAGAACATGCTCGGGAGCTTCCATTGCGATGCCGCTGAAGCAAAGAGGGTACAAGGTAGATCAAGCCTACAATGGGTAGCAACGAGTGCACCTATAATGTCCAAAAATGCTGTAGAAACGCAAAGGAGACTTACTGTAACAAGAACGAGGGCAACAAATCAGCTCCATACTTCTGATGGTCAGTGCCGAATAACTCTGTCACAACGGGATCAATAAGCAATATATTGACGAGGATAACTCGCATGAGCAGGTATCGACACAGCGCCGCGAAGCTTAAACATCTAATAGATGACCGGGGACCCAGGAGACTAACGTCGCAGTTTCTTGGGTCGAAGCATCACGTACGTACCATTGTAAAACACATTGGTTAAACATGTTGACTTCTCCCATAGAACCTCAACGCATACAGTGTGCCGGTGTGTCGTGGCGCTGTGCTGGGGTAGCCAACATATTATAATCTGCTAGCCACGTTCTGGAACTCGGTTCGCCAGGACTTGTTCCTTTTAGTGTACTTGACGAAGCCAGGCATTATGATAACGTGCCTAGGAAGATCCGGGCCCGAGCAGTTACTGCTCTCGGAGATATTTAGTAGTCGGAGGGATATGCTACATCCACCAGATCTTCTGCTTTACCATTCCAGAGAGCCTGCCATTGGACCTATCCGGTCCCTGCCAGTTATCTGGCAGTTGGTGTTACAGCGTGGGAGTCAATGGCGGTAAACCATCATCATGTGGGTTCTGAAACTGACCTGGTGGATGTCATTTAAGTAATATTTTGCGTCGCCATCAGACTTCGCTATGAATCACTTCCAATAGCGCAGCGCTGAGGAAGTAGGAGAGAGCATTTCTACGGAGTTGGGACTGTAGTCGGTATCAGGGACCGCCTCCTCGGGAAACTCCTCTGAAGTGGGTCATCTTCAGGCCAAAGCAACGAGCATACACGTGAGTAGACCTACATTTATTTCTATGGAATGGGTAGACGCAGTGCCATGGAATTGAGAACAGGGAACCGAAGGTGTGTGGATGGCTCCGGAAAGCAGGGAGAGTGCTCATGTGTTCTGCTAAGCTGGGGCTGTTGACTGAACGCGCCTCATTAATAGGTCCTCGTCAAGCTTGTCAAAGATATCGACTCTTCACACCCACCTCATTTCCCCAGCGATGTTTTATTCAAATTTGAGCGAGTGCAGGAAAACTGGAGCATACCAAGCGTGCCGAGTAGTTGGGCGAAACTGCGAATTTAACGGGGTCGCCAGACGGTAGGTCGAGGAATCGAATGAAATTAGTAAGTAGTCCTTGGCTGCACACTTCACACAGATAACACCACTGACTGAAAGCGGGCACCAGCACGGAGTACAACCTATAGTAAGAGTCTTGTTTTCTTTTATATGTACTGGCGTGAAGAATAAGCTAACATGACAAATGGACAAGGATCACATTGGGCGGATAAACACGATTCAGAGATCATCTGCAAACGGTAAGCTTAGTCAAAGATAGTAAACGGGAAAGTGGAAACACACCACGCCAAAAGTGTTCAGGGTCACTATCAACCCACCACCGCGGCGCACGCCCAATTTTCCTCCTCAGTCGGGATATATGGCCTGGCCACGGACAATCATCATCTGGTTGACAATCAGCCCATAACGCAATGATTTGGATCCTATCTGGCGTAAATAGGCATTCTGGAGGTACATCCATCCCTTGCGGGATCTTGGCACATGCGGTGAAGCACTGAGGGATTCTGAGGGAACTCTGGACGTAGGTGGCAGAATTGAAAATCATAATTCCCCGGTCGTGAGGTTGTCTACTGGGCCAAATATGTTTAAACGCAATGTGGGACAGTTTCAGAAGATCGTCATCGGAAACCATGAAACCAAATAATTGGAGGTGGCCCTGCACGCGAGGTGGGCGGACTAGCATCTTATTCACCTTGCGTTGGAGATGAGGAGCATCCTGCCAGCGTTCTGCCTGGGGATCCGAGTTGGATATCTTTCATGCACTTTAGCTGTGTAATATCGTGTAAAAGTTAGGTTGACCCACCTCGAGACTTTGTAGGCGTTCTGTGAGCGATGTGGTGGAGGACATGATGTGCTGACAACAACAACTGACACTCCGGACATTATATAGGAAAAACGTGGGAATATTTCGCTGGCCTTTTTCCATCGATTTATGGATTGTACTAGGAATGAAAATTAGTGTGCGCTATTGTATCGACCAAACACTGGTACTAATCGATTTGATCACCACTAGATTCTGTTTGTAGGTGGTCAATTTGCCACTGTTTCTGCAGTGGACGTACAATAGGCGTTTTGACGAATGGACAGCTGCCAATGTAAACTCAAGTCCACGTTCTGGACAAAAGGATCAACTACATCACGGGGACCGTCGATCCATGATAAGCTATGATTACAAAACAAATAACTTGATCATATATATCATATATTCAGCCTCATGACATACTGATATATGATCTTGTCATTAAGTTACCAACAGCTATCTAATTCAGCATGACTGACATAATGCAACTCATGAAAAAATAATTAATTGACATTATATGATCCATGTCATTAAGTTACCAACAGCTGTCCAATTCAGCATGACTGACATAATGCAATTTGTGAAAAGATAATTATATGGCCATTATCAATTTCTCCCCCTATGATACAGTGTTAGACAAGACTGCAAAGTTTGTATTGACCAATAACTGTACATAAATATTGTAGTTCCTGGGGTAGATCACTCTTGCAGAGGCAATGACTATCAGCTTGCATAGTATGGTGCATGGTGGAATAGGAAAGTACATTTTCAACATGATCAACAGACAGAAGGATCTGAAATACAGGTACTTTCATAGTAGGTGTATGGTAAGACCATGCAGTCATCTTCAAATAATATAAAATAGACATGTTCTATATATGGCCATGGAAGGCTGTGCTCACAACATATCAACTAGGCTACATTTCGTGCGGAGAGCTCATTTCCTATATTGCCTATTTGGGCACAACTCACGATGCACTCTCAAAGTCGAGAACACAGAGTGCATTCTGAAGTTGAATTGCCCAGGCGTCCAGATCAATGGAAGGCAATTAGTGTCAATAGTATCGGCATATTCATGCCTGAGAATGAGTCTGTTGAGAAAGCAGGTTGCATCAGCAAACCAACCCTCCCCTGGACAGCACTGGACAGTACTGGCCAGTTACCCCAGAGCCCCAGCTACTCCTAGCAAGGTACCTAACTGGCTAGCACTGTCCAGACTGTCCCAGTAGCACTATCAACAGCATCCATATTACCTTTACTGCCTGTACTTGAAACTTTTCAAGCACTCAATTCATTCAATGTTAATGTTAACCAATTTATATTAATTCAATAAACTACAGAACAAAGACTAAGTATTATATATACCGAGGTGGTTGTCGTCGTCGTCGATGGCCGCAATGTCGACGCAGGTGATGGGGGTAGTGGCGGCGACCGCGGCGAGGTGGTCATTGTTATCGTCGTCGTCGCTGGTGGTGGGGTGGGTCGTCGTCGTCGCGTCGTCGATGCTGCTGGTGGGGTGGTCGTGTCATCGTCGACGCTGCTGGTGGGGTGGCGGTTGTCGTTGGTGGTGGCCTCGTCGACGTTGGTGGTGGTGTCCGTGTCGTCGTTGTGGCCATTGGTGGTGGTCGTCGCGTCGTTGACGCTGCTGGTGGGGTCGTCGTCGACGAGGCTGTGGTGGCGGTCGCGTCGTCGACGTTGGTGGTGGTGGCCACGTTGTCGTTGTCGACGCTGTTGGTGGTGGTGGTCGCGTTGATGGTGGTGGTGGTGGTCGACGTTGGTGGGTGGTGGCCACGTCGTCATCGACGGTGGTGGGTGGTGGTGGTCGCGTTGACGGTGGTGGTGGTGGTCGCGTTGACGGTGGTGGTGGTGACTGTCGGGTGGTGGTCGACGGATGAAGAGAATGAGAATGAGAGACTTCAAAAATTTTCAAGTATGTGTGTGCGTGTGTTTGTGTAACGATTATATCAGCATATTGAACTATCAACATTTCCTAATAGTATTTACCGCGTCACTACACGCCTCGCCCACAGCCACCGTCACCACCAGCGTCGTCGATCGACCACCATCAGCAACGACGACGACAACGACCCCACCACGGCCGATGGCGACGACACCAACCACCACCACCACCAGCAGCGTCGTCGACCAGACGACGACGACGACGGCTAGGCCACCACCACCGCTCCACCACCAGCGTCGACGGCCACCACCAACGCGAGGGCAACGACGGCCCCACCACCAACGTCGTCGAGGTGGCCACTGATGACGACGACCCCCACCGTCAACGTCGTCGCCGTGGCCATCAACACTGACCACGACGACAACGACAACGACCCCGCCACCACCCCCAGCGTCGACGGCGGCGATGCGACCACCCACATCCCCAGCGTCGACGGCGACGGCGCAACGGCGCGACGACGGGATGACTCCCATCCCAGCGTCATCCGACAATGACGCCCCCGACGCCCACCAACCTCCCAGCCACAGCAACGCTGGCCATCGCGCCAGCGCAGCGTCGACGATCGCCCTCCCCTGCGTTCGACAACCACGGGCCCGGTCGTATAAATATATTATTTAGTCATTTGTGATTAGCACTCTAGTTTTCTTTAGTCCTAATATACTTTTTTTTCTCTACTGAATATTTGAATCGAGTGACAACCAGACTGGCACTCGGGAGTCCGACAGACTGGCACAGAGTCGGACAGGCTGGGCGGTCGGCTAAGCGCTGTCAAGTGCTGTCAGCTCGGCTAATCGGAAGGGCTGGTTTGCTGATTTGAATTGCCCTCTTGATGCGGGCAGTTATCTTCACTGTGTGCACTGTCAACTGATGATGACGACGGCCATCCACCAGCCTGTTGTCCAGCGATGACAACAACCGTATCCCCACCATTGTCCAAGGTGCTGTCGAGTGTGACCGGCAGGTGTACTGAATTTGCAAATGTACCCTAAAGTAGAAATGGTCAAAGCGCGGGAAATGATCAGTAAGAACTGTACAGTACCCATGTTATATATAAACCCTCCTGGAAGGAACTGTTTAGGTTCTTCACTCTTGTCTGTGACTTCGATCTTCGAGTTGAAGCTGGGTCAGGTAAGTTACTGTTACACTGAATCAGGTTGGAGCAGGGTCAGGTAAGTTACATTTCATTGGATCAGGGTTAGGTAAGTTGCATTTCGCCGGATCAGCTAAGTTGCTATTGTTTATCTCATATGGTAATTGCATGAGGTAAGTCACTAAACTTTATCTCTGAAAATCTGAGCCACAGTGGTTAGCAATTACATAATTAATAAATAGTGGTATTTTATGCTTGTTACAACAAAGTCCATAAACTTCATGTTGAAAGCCTTATACAGCCATATGTGACATTATCCAACTCATGCAATTCAACCAATCTGATAAATCATGTCCCTGTTTAAACTCATGAGAAGTGTGGTCAAAGTGTTATCTGACATGAAATGAATGGACATACAGAACTTATAGTTTGTGTATTACCATGCCTATCATAATGTGTTAGGTTGCCATCACCTATAATTTTTGTGTCAAGCTCAAAGCCTTATACAACCATATATAACATTATCCAACTTATGATCAATACAGGGTTCAGCCAATCTGATAAATCATGTCCTTGTTTAAGGACATGAGAAGTGTGATCAAGTGTTATCTGACATAGACTGAATGGGCTTACAGAACTGATAGTTTGTGTATTACCATGCCTATCATAATGTGTTAGGTTACCATTACCTAGAAATCTTGTGTGAAGCTTAAAGCCTTATAAAGACTTATAAGGCCATGCATGACTATCCTTGTCAGATAGTCACATGTTAGACACGGTACTTATTGCAAAGTGCATATACAGCATTATCGGAAAAATTCAGTCCCAGTGATGTAATTAGAACATTCACATGATGGGCGATACGGTCTTAAGGACACAGGGCCATCCACCATATAAATTTCCTCTCCAATCCACTGACCTGTAGTTCAAAATGCAATCTGATCCCTTCATTCCGAGTTCGTCTGGCCAGCCAACTACTCTGGGCTCGCCCTACGTACCCCAGGTCTTCATGGTTGACTCGTCCTCGAACAGAGATAACTCTGCGCTATTACCCACAAAAAATGCGAGTCACCCTTTTTTTGTGCTCAGTTCTGTTGTTCATCTTTCTTCTAGCAGTCATCTCCGGAGGGGCCGCCTCCGCTCGTAATGCAACACCCCGGACACTTCGCTCTAGCCGCAGAGATACGTGTGGCAGAACAGGATGGGCGAGAGTGCTCGTGGTATACCGTGTACAACAGGATTTTGAGGGATTTCATATTCACCAATTGTGATGGTGAACGAAGCATCTGCAGTATCACTCCACAGTACTCCCTAGTGGCTAAGTACGACACTGGCCATTCGCCAGAGACGGACGCCATCGAATCACGTGTAGCGCCTGTAAATGCACCTCTCCTACGTCCACCACAGCCTACCATTTCACAGCCCGCCTCACCTCAACATCCCCCCGACGTAATCATGGGATCGCCCACCGATCACGATGACTCGGTTCGGCCTACTGTGCCTCGCATCGCGGCTAATCCTGCCCAATGGAATGGAGACAGTCCACTTTCTTCGATTTCAAGCGGCACCCTACCACGCGCCATGGATCGCAGCCCCAGTCTGGATCATACAAACGCACTCCAACCTCAGACACCCACCTTTTCCAAAAATTTTGATGGCGACAGTCCTCTTACTCCATTACCGGAGAGTTGGGCCACTGTTGTGCCCCGTTCACATGCCTCCCGGATAGTGCCACTACCCGTCAGTCCGACCCCTGCGGAAAGAAAATCTATCGTAAGCCCCCCAGGGGTGGCGAAGGAATTGCGACGTAGCCACCGTCTCATACGAGGTCCTCCCATTCCTGTCCAACGCTCATTGTCCAAGATACCCGAAACTCCTCCAAGGGACAAAAAAGCAATCGTTATGAAATCCACAAGAATACCGGATTTCATTGCAGCACTCCATGTGATACCAACACCATGTCCCTCTCCCAAAGCATTTCCTAAGGAATTTGTTCTTGGTGACGACGAGCATATCACCACAAGAACCATTCTTATTGTCGAAATCAAATCGGCACTGACGTATGCACCAAGCATATGGCAGCGAATTTGGAATTTTCAGGTCAAGGCCCAAGCTCGTCACACATTTGAATCCCATGCAGATCTCGATTGTCTCGGTGTAATCATTGCAGTTGGTCGTCGCTGGATTTATGTTAACGTGCATCGCCCTCCCCCAGATGGTCTAACACACTCACAAAGGCGTGATCCAGACTACCTGCCATCGCCCGGAGACTGGAGTGACACGTCTTCAGATGCAACGTCAGAGATAGTTGAATCATCTCCCCTGCAACAGGATGATCTGCCTGTTCCATTCATACCTTCAATGGACCCGGTTGCACTGGAATTTATACGGAGCCAGCCCAACTGGTCGCCTAAGGAAGCATACGTAGAATCATACCTTCTGGATCCAAAAGGGCAGTCCGAGCTCTTCTTTAAACAGGTATTAGGGGACCTTCGACATCACAATCAGAGTATCTGGAAGTGATTCTACTTTGTAGTCGCCCCTGTGTTCAAAAATCATTACTCCTGCTATGCCTTTGTCTTACTACTATTGTCTAGTCGTCTCCAATGATGTAGGCCCATCTATATGGGGAGGGAAATATGTCCGTGGCCTGGTCAAACCTCGAGTCTCTGCCGCGAAGATGGACCGCAGGAGCTTAGAAAACGCGAAGATGCGAGTACCAGGTATCATAATAAGATCATTAAGATTTCTGCAGCCGTCACGCCGGGGAACTCTCAAAAGCAGAGCGTTTGCGTTAACATGACCTCAGCAGGTACTAGATGAAATGATGCCCAGGGGCTGGGGGCACAAGTGGTGCCGCTGAAGTAAAGAGGGCACATGAATCAACGCAGAATGATGTCATACTGATGGCGGGGGAAGTGGGGAATCCTGGAGGCATGATGTTAGGAGTGCTGAAGTGACCAGCAATAATGAACATTATATATCTCGTGTGCGCCGTGCATCGACGTCAGCTCTGCCATATTCCTCACGCAGCGCGGCACCATCAATGACATCAATATTCGAGCGCCTCATCACTTGGCGATATGCGACCACCATTCCATCTCTTCCCCAGACCATAAAAGGGTGAGCCTACGTCGCAGTCTCAGCAACATCACCATGGCTAACCGTACCAGTCTCGCAATCCATGAATTCCAGGCACCCATTGCCACTCAAGAGCACGATAGCTTGGACGTTAATCCCATAGTAGGACAGAACAAATTCGAACTTGTATGTCTCCCCAAGGCATCCAGCATCCAGCCTGAACTCGTATGTTTAACTTTAGTGGACCTTCACTCGTTACTTCCACTGATGCTGTCACTTCCAAGGAACGACGACTTCAAATCATTGTTGACTTGGTTCTCTACTCGACTCACCAACAGATACCTCGTCACAAGGGTCATACAGTGTCCTCCTAGTCTGCATGCATTGGCAGGCTGTTGAAAGGAGTGCAGCATTTCAGCTAAATTGGGCCCAGCGACAAGGCACAATTGTGATGCCGGGGACGGCTTCGCAGTCGCGGAGTAGGGTAAAGAATAAATAGTGATAAATAACACGACAGCGCGGCAGGTATAGTGATATTGACGTGTTGGCGATAATGCATCTACCAATGTTACTATGTCCAACCGTCTGATTTTTGCATCTGAAGAAGGTCAAAAAGTATGCCGACACCTCCTACTGGATCTCATGCCCTCGGACACCCATGACTTCCAGCTGGAATCGATCAGACACCTGCTTGATGGTGAAGATCTCTTGTTGGTGGTTGCGACAGGAAGTGGTAAGACGGATATGTTTATCCGGCTCATGCATGTCGTTCAATGGATCGCGACCCATCCGCACACGTTTGGGGCGGTCAGCTTCCCACGTGACCCAGCTATGGTAGTAGTTTGTCCGACGAAGGCGCTGGAAGACGAGATGGTGAGCGCAATGCTTCGCAAGCAGACCACAAACTGAAACATGGGGACCAGCAAGTTAAGATGCAGAGTGCAGGGCTGACCACAGTTGCAATACACGCCGACACAATCTCCGCCGCGCGGAAGCAAAACAGTGACCTGTTCCAGGTTGTGAAGCGCGACGTCTCAATGATACTTGTGTCTCCGGAGCAGCTTCGCTCAAAAGGATTCGAGAAGCTGACCCAAAGTTCAGTCTTTGTGGACTGGCTGTGTATGATGGCTGTGGATGAAGCTCACCTTATGAATACTTGGGGCCAGAGTTTTCGCAAGGACTTTCAACAGATTGGTTGGGCACGAGCCAGACTCGCCTCCCGGGTTCCAATGGCTGCTGTCACAGCAACATTGCAGGTTGGCAACCCAACTGATCGGGTCTGCAAATTTCTTGGCTTCGAGAGTGGTCGTTTCCACACCATACGAAGGTCTAACTATCGGCCTGACATACAGCTCATCTTCCGGACAATGACACGAGGCCTTGAAAATGCAAACTTGTCGGATTTGGACTGGGTCGTTGACGACGGAGCACGGTGGCGCACACTGATATTCATCAGGACTATTGCAGGAGGGTTTCGTGCCAACGCGTACTTCTGGAACAAGCTTGCGGACGATCCAAATCGTGCCAAACGTCTGCGTTTGTTCAATTCAGTAAACCACAAGTCCTACAATGATGAAACACTTAAACTGTGGTCGAGCCATGATGCTGCTATTCAAATTATTGCGACCAGCATCCTTTCTGTTGGCATTGATGCGCCGACATTTGATGATGTCATTGTATATGGTGAACCACCTGACACGGATGAGCTTCTCCAGGACTATGGCTGACTCCGATACTTGAAATCAATGTCTCCACGAGCGTTCTTATACATAACCAAATCGGCACATACCAAAGCGGCACAGCTCCTTGGGGAAGTCGACAAGTTGCCGACACTGCACAATGCACGCTCCACCGCTGACATGGACACGCTGCAATTGTCAATGGCAAGCCTCATTATGGCCCCTTGCAAAGTGGCACAACTCGACGAGCTGTATGGAAACATCCTCAACGAACCACCATGCAGCTGTCTGGGTTGTCAGGCACATCCGCGCCCACAATGAAAAGAAAAATGTACCTGCAGTGGGTGCATACCCGAGTCAACAAAGGCAATTGAGGAGACGAACGGTGGGCGGCTGCGTGGCCATACAGGAAACCGGTTGACAAAGCGAATGCGGGAGTTTGGTACCAGCGAGCTTGTCCATTGGCGGGATAGCCTATGGGAATCCAGAACTACCGGGTCATCCATCTGGCTCTATGCAGAGTCAATTCTACCTGACAACATTATCAAATCCATTCTTGACGTCATTTTCTCACTCACATCGGAGGACGTTGCAAGCATTGTAGAAGATACAATGCTTGAGGCTAGTCATATTGAAAGCCTCTATGCAGCGGTGCAGAAAATTTCTGATGCCATGAAGGACATCCGTTCTGAGGATTTGTCAACCAATGCACAGAAGCGGCGAGAGGAGCTGGGTAGACGTCGTGAGGCAGCAGTTAGCAGTGCACAACCTGCCAAGGAGGAAGGCATTCGCTGGATTGTGAACTTACGGTGCGTCCTCGGACCTTTCACAAGCATCCTGCTCATTTGGCGGGTTCCTAATAGTGGAAATAGTAGTATTAGGTTAGCTCATGGACAGGGTACATGACCGAAGAGGCTACAACACAATGCCTTTAGTATTCCACTGAGTTGAAGCTAAGTTCATCCCGGTCGAAGTCAATGCCATCTTCATCCAATTGAAAGTTTTCGATGTTTGAGTCAATCACAAGCTCGCCGTCGACAATGCACATATACCCAAGTGTTGGGATGGCTGTCTGGTCATCAACCTCCAAATCTGCACTATCCATTTCCTCGGATGTGATGTGGTCAGGAGATTGGGTGTCTGTCGACAGTTCATTCATAGTCTGGACTTTGGACCCAATATTCATGCCACGAGTACTTGTAGTATCCTTCACCCACGCCGCGAGCTTTGTCTTTCGAAGATGTTCGGCTCCTCTTCTGAACCCATCTATGGTATCACCTTTGTCATTATCACATAGTCGGTGACCAACGCAGCGAGAATGCAGTTGCTGTTGATGGTAGACATTCAGGAGGACGCGAACTTCTGTACGAGTGTGAGGAGCCTTGTGTTGACTGCTGCAAGCCTGCAGCCCGAATCCGTCACGAAAGTTGTGCTTGATTTGGCCGAGACAATGCAAATTGCGTGCAATAACCGACCGTATGTAGTCAGCCCCATAGTCGAGTCCTTTGCGCTGCACAATAGCCTGGAGCATGCGATTAAAGTACTCCTGCATGAAATCAAGGGGACAGAATGCCCCAGCATTGCCTGACATGTTGACCAGTAGACTGCGAAGTATTGCATCACGAAGTTCTGGGGTGGCCTCGAGCTCAAGTGTGGTAATGGTCTCCAACAGATAGGCAACGTATTTCGAATGGGATGATCCTGCAAATGTGAACATCATGACCTGAGCATTGGCAATGTCAGACATACGTCCACTTGAGGAATGAAAATTTTCATTACCTTCAATGTCTCGTAAAGCCGTCCGACATCACCATCTGCAGCTGCATAAGCCGCTTTCGTGACAGTAGTGCATCACGCATGAATGCGATTGAACGAGCCAATACTAGGTCCCCTTTGAACTCCTTCGTCTTGGTTCCAGCATCCAACAAATGCTCGTCTACAGCAGTGGGATGCCATTCAGTGCCTAGAGGCACTGTTTGGCTCCAGTTGGAGGTCTTTTCAACATCACGTATCGCATGGTATATACTGTGGGCACTTGAGTATGCGTGATGGAGTCTTTGTGCTGTAAGCTCGAGCTCAGCCATTGTGGGGAGCTTTTTGGCAGTGGCAAGATTCTCAAAATATTCGAACAGGTCAACTTGATCAAAGTGGAGGCTATTTCATTGGAGGCTTAGAAGTCAAACTTCATGTACAATGGATACACGTACCGCCAGCAATCCAGCACACGGATCTCCAAAACTAGGTAAGCGAGCTCGGAGTAAGGATAGAAGTCGACTTTTTTGAGATTGGGTGGCGCTGAACGTCCAATCTTAGCAGCACTATGAGCGAGGCATGATGGATCTGTTGAGAGGGTTTCCCCCCAGTGTGACTCGAAAATTCGGCTGATATCAGTCCAGAGAGTGTGCCAGACTGCCAGTGTGGGCTCCAGAGTGCGGAGACTCTGTAGATCGTCCTCATGGAACTGTAAGTACTTCTTCAATTGGATTATCTTCTCGTATGTGAGGCCATCACCAGAAAAAAGGGTAAGACGTTTCTGGTAGTCATCTTCAGTTTGACCAATTTGCTCGAGGAAGTCAAATAGCGCATCCTTCAGCTCTGTGGTCACCGTTTCATTCCTCCCACTTGTTGCCAGTGGGTGGATAAGAGAGGCTTTGACTGGGAGGCGAAATTTTGCAGCGGTAGTCCGGAAGCCTGTCAGGATGTCCTTCTTGATGTGAGCAAGGGCTGGGATGTAGTTTGCCAAGATCAGTAGCCAATGAAGTGACATGACTTTGTCAAGGTGCGCTTGGTCGATATAACGAAGGAGACGTGACACCGTCAATTGGTGACGCTGGGAACCCTCCAGGGACTGCATCTTCGCAGAGAAGTTGAATGCGTTGGGGGAGATCCCTTCTAGTTCGATGAATGTGGCCGCAATACCCACATTCATTGTGTTTATGCGCCCTATTCGTGCGTCTCGCTGAATGAGGTAATTTTGCACATTGTCCATAACCACCACACCGTTCACTGTTCTTCCCTTCTTCATGACCAGCTTGGCCTCCTGGGATGACAAGCCTTCAAGACAGCGACGAACTGCTTGATACGACACTGTATTTGCTACATGGCAGTTGTATGTGAAGACGTCATGTGGCACACCAAATGCAAAGTCGAATAAGCCCTTCATCAGGCCAAGGATATTCGCCCGACTATTTCGTGCAAAGTTCATTTGTGATATTACATTTGTTGCCACCTGACAGTGCAATTTAGTGAGTACCACATTTTATCAGAAAAGAGACTCAATAACTAACGCCTGTTACCGGGCGATACTTCCGTAGTGCAGTGACACCGTTCCGTTTGCGGGGTGGCCGCCCACATATAGTAGTCACATATTGCCAGGTCAGTGGTTGGTGCTTCTGTATGATATCAGTGACAGAGGCTACAGTTGTCGAGCTGAGATCTGCCCAACAGAGTTGCGAGCCATGGCTGGTATGTAAACCACTATTTGGATGAACGACATCCTCTGCCTCACGCACAAGCTTATTCATGACAACTTGTGCCGCGAATGAGGTAAGTGCGGGTCGTGCAGGTCGGATTTGTCGATAATGCTCTGCCATATTGTACAGCAGCTCGCCGCCTTCAGAACCTGGGCCTGCAACACCATCGGTATTCCACATCCAAGTATCCAAGATATACCCAACTCCCGAGCCGGAGGTTCCATTAAGAAGCTGATGGATATAAGATCCGTGCTTCTGTGAGCGGCGGATGGGTTGGCCATCTTGGTCTTCGAGTCAGAAAAGGTAGTAAAAGAGATCCCCTAATGTCCAGTTGACTGACTTCAATGCATCAAAAATGATACATAGCTTGTCATTGGGATCTCGCCTCGGTGTGTAAGCCTTGTTCCCGCTGCTGGGGTGATGATTCTTTTCTGTAGCTGACCTTTTCGGAACAGGGTCCACGTTCTCATCACCAGCAGTGGGCTGCTTCCGTTTCAATGGACTGCTGGGGCTGGGTTGGGTTGGGGTTTTGGATTGGGTAGTATGGGTATGATGTAGATTATACATGGTAGCCAGGCATCGAAACTCAAGGGACAGAATTTGTCTTTGACACTTCAACAGGAGTATTGCTTCATATAGGTAAAAAGCCAGCTGATATGCCAGCGAGCCCCGATACCATTCGGCATCCCTCGGCATGTCTCGCTTGAGCTCTAAAACGTCCGAAATGCTGCACTCTCATAAACCCTTGACCAATGTAAGCAGACTCTAATTTTAGTGGAACGACTATCTTCCTCTAACTTAGAGTCTGGCTTTGGGAGACTAGTGTCCTCCTGATCCTCGCCAGCCCAGTTCAACCATCACAACACCTTTGTACAGCGTTGCAAAGCCATTTGTTTGGCACCGAAATGAAAGCGCTAGTTCTGTGGCAGAAGAGTGGTCAAGCGACGAGTCGGGAGCTGAGACGGAGGATGACCAAAGTGACGAGCTAGGAATGACCAAGCGATGAGGATTAATGATGTAGATGCTGAGATGAAGTTGTGAAGCGTCGTTTTCTTCGTTGGTTGTTCTCTGGCCATCTGTTCGTCCATCCTTACTATCATGTATCTTTTCCAACTAGTGCACTCTCTGGAGTGAAGCAAGGAACACGATGACCACACAGGCATGAATGAGGGCACCATTAAATAGAGAGGGAATCAATCAGACCCGAGACAAAGCACAGCGGCTGAGATTGGGTCACGCCGGGAGTCGCGGGAGTGTGACGCCGAAATGCCGAAGAACTTAGAGAAAGGAGTGCCCGAGAAAGTCCTCCCCGTTTCCGACTCCCCGCTTGAAGAGCTCCATTCCATCGGACTCCCTAAGAGACTCACAGTTGTACCGTTCCTAACTGACAGAACGATGTCGCATCCTCGACCCAGAACCAAACACAGTCGCTTGCCTTGCAAGTCTCTGCCGCACAGCAGAGTTCCACTGCACACAATTTTCTGGGAATGTGATTGAGGCTATCCGGGGTTCGTTGTATGGATACCGGAGGAACCACCTTCGCTTAGCGACAGTGATGGTGAGCACCTGATTGTCTAGTCACTGAGCCTTGCTGAGTGTAGACAACACAACTCGAGATGGATGTGGATGTGCACAGGGGACTCATTCTAGTACTCATTCTCCAGTGTCGACTATGCTGACAATGCACTCTGTAGGCGTTAGACACCGGTAGCGACTTTTCGCGCACGTACTGCAAATCAGCCGTCCTGGAACAAAATCGTGGGCCTCAAACGACAAGGTTGTCCATATCATGGATGCACCCGTACATCTTGTTGTTTCATCTTGGACAAAAAGATTGCGGTCAACTGCTCAGATAGCTTTCAGAACACCGAAATACTCATCGCCAATACACGTACGACAGGTCCTCTCGATACTATGCCTTATACTAACAAAATAAAGGTCTTTCGAGCACGATTAAATGTGAAAACTCGCAGAACAAGAAAAGATGAAAGTCGATGTAGAAGCCATCACCGCACACGGTATCGGCCGCTTCGTCAACCGTCAACCCATCCTCATCCCTACTCGCCGAGAAAGCCATGATGGTGATTGAGTATGCTGATTAAGATTTCGAAGGGGAAGCACAACTGTCATTCGTCAGCGGTGGTGAGATTGCGAGCACGTTCGATCGCCCCAACCTAGCTAAGCTTGGTAGGCATGACCTGATCGAGGAAATCGTCATTGGCGAAGACAGTACGTACCTTTTGAGACAATCCCATTTTTATTGTTGTGTACCGTTCTCTCTTAGCTCATCCAATTCGCTGGCATGGCCACTGGCGAAGCATACACAGCCGTCCTGCACGGCTCCACAAATCAGATAGTCGATCAGGCGGAACGTTTGCTGCGCAATGCACTCTCTGCTGTCGAAGGGGTGAGTGAGACCCATTTCATTCTCGATGGCGGGTGCTCCGAGATGCTGATAAGTTGTGCCGTCGACGAGACAGTGAGAAAAGCCAGGGGAAAGAAGTAATTGCAGTGGAAGCATTTGCACATGCATTACAGCAGATTGGCACAATTCTCGCTGACCACACAAGATACGGCTGCAGTGGCCTCATGTCGCACCCGTGCAATACGAGGGGCAGACGGACGCCGGCCTAGGTACATGCGAAACATGCTGCTGACGATGACCACATAGACAAGAACAAGGCAATCACTGGCTCGATGAGGGAGCTTGGGACCACGGTGAGCTATAAGCTAAAACGGCAGGTCGTGCTCAGTTCGAGCAAGACTGCAGAGATGATTATTCGGTGCGTAGACCTTTGTCTGTGTCTATACCTGAACTTGTGAACGGTGTAGGGTGGACGACATACTTGGTGCGGCGCCTTGGAAGCAGGAGGTTTTCCTCTCGTTTGCTTTAGGCCAAACCTTTGATACATGAACATGGACACACCAAGTTCTATCCACCAAGTTCTATCGTGCTTGCCAAGTGCTCATCATTCTTGAGTTGCGGTGTATAGAATCATCAGACTGTATACCACCCTCAAGAATGATGGGTATGCTCTGCAGTCAGTGGTAGTGGTTTGTATGCTAATATACTGAGTTGCTCTCTACAACTCGAGGACCTCACGACAGCTACATGTGATCCGGTGTGCTGGGCCACTCCACGTCATTCACAAAGACACTCATAACCCGCTAACATCAAATGATGGATCGTGGACTGAGCAACACCACGAACTGCAGTACGTCGACGATCGCGAATTTCTTCACTCATGGTTCGGGCGTTTGTTCCGAGGTGAACGCATTTGTGTTTACACATCGTCTCGCTCACCGTCATCATGAAACTCGGACAGAAGCTGTGTTTCAAACAACGCGTTTCACGACAGCTATCATCATCTTCCGAAGGTTCTACCTCACACCCTTGTACTGCGAAATCGACCCATTCATAATCACCGCCGCATGGTGTTATGTAGTAAGTAAAGTAGAAGAATCTCCAGCCCCATGAAGAACGCCGCAGCGGGGGCCTGTCTTTTGTTCCGTCATACGTTCTCTCAGTTGTTCTTCTCACCTTGACATGTGGGACTGCCCCCATCGTTCCTGTCGGATACTTCGAAGCTGTTAGTGGTTGACCTGGATTGTGATTGAGCAACCGCCATTTTTTCACTGCGGGTATCATATCTATCTGCTAGGCCCGGGCTGATTCCTGAGGTAACACGGAAAACGTTCCGAAACTGATTGTAATGACCAGGGGTGCGGTGCTTAGTTTCCCTACTACATAGTAGGCAGACCACATTGAGAGAACCTTCTCGATATTTCAGTAATCGCATGGCATATCAATAAGACGTTCGTACTCGCCGCCCATACAAATGTCATTGGGTGGTCAAATGCAGTCAAATTGCTTGCTGTGCTGTGTTGAAGCTTTTGGCCACGTGTTGTCCTGTGCCCTTTACCACTACCATCCCTGTGTCGAGGGTGAAAGAGCGTCGCAGTGAGTGTTGTTCCTGTGCCACCATTCTGCCGTCCTCACACACATAAGACGTCGACCGAACTAAAGGGAACCAACTGACGATATCACCACAACTACACGCCTCCGATTTTGATCCAGCAACCGTGTCCAATCTTGGGTCGTCACTAATTCAGTTAGAGGTATGGATACTATCCACAGTGGATGATCCTCGAGACTGATGACACTTGTGTAGCATGCGCCTGATCAACGTCAAAGCTTTTATTGAGAGGGAGGGTTCAATTAGAAAGAGAAAGCGAGGGGATCGTCCAGCCAAAGTTCTCGAGTTCTGCGATGATGAAGCGACAGAGTACGCGATCCTGTCCCATCGGTGGATGGCGGAAGAAGTGGACTATGACGACATGGTTGGCCTCGCGAACATTGCCTTGGGGGAGAGAGATGAGATTCGCCGGCGTGATGGCTATCGAAAGATCCTTCAGAGCTGCAAGCAGGCTCAAAAGGACGGATACAAGTGGTTGTGGGTGGACACTTGCTGTATCGACAAGCGAAGCAGCGCAGAGCTATCCGAGGCCATCAATTCCATGTATCGTTGGTATGAAAACGCCAAGGTATGCTATGCGTACCTTCACGACGTCCCCAATCCACAGTTTCCCACTGCAAGTGACGATGAGAGGTATCCCGACTTCCGTGGATGGCCGGAGTGGTTCTCACGTGGGTGGACGCTACAAGAGCTGATAGCCCCAAGCAACGTCCAGTTCTTCAGCAAGGATTGGCAAAGCATAGGTGACAAGAACACGCTTGCACCTACCTTACGGAATGTTACTGGAATTCCGGAGCATATATTGACAGATGGACTTCATGGAAATCGACCGTGCGTTGCTCAAATCATGACATGGGCAGCCCATCGGAAGACAACGCGAGTCGAAGATAGAGCTTATTCGCTGATGGGCCTACTGGACGTGAATATGCCGATGCTGTATGGAGAGGGGAAAAAAGCATTTCACCGCCTTCAGCTGGAGATCATCCGCGCATCGAACGACCAAAGCATCTTTGCGTGGAGTTTGAAGAAAATAAATATGCAGCCTGGCAGTATCCTCGCGGATGACCCGGGCTTCTTTGAGGACTGTGGTGAAATGGAGCTGATGGGTCATGACCAGTTCATCCAATCTTTCAGAAAGGACGTCCCAGAAGAAGAGCTGGACTCGATCGAGGAACGACTTGGCACATTCCCAATCACGAATCGCGGCATCCAGATTTGGCTGTTCCTCAGTCCCTTTCCCAGCTCTCGCACACTCTTCGAAGCGCGGCTGCCATGCCACTATGATCGACGGGGTCTACCAGTGGCCATCGCTTTGACTTTGTGGGAATCCAATTACTATAGATGTCCGACGCCGTCTTTATTTGCTCTAGAGGGACCACAATTGCGTCAAGTCTATCTCAAATACCAAGACCCACCGCATCGCAATACCACATTCGAAGTCGATGATAGCACGCTCACTGAGAATGGCTTCATGAACTTGCTGCGACACGTACCCAGAGGAATTCCCAGGAAACACGCTCACGCTGACTAGCACCGATCCCCTTTGCGTCAAAGTCTATTTTGATAGTCAAGCTAACCATCGCTTTTCAGTGGGCTTTGGACAATGTTTTGGCAAGCGCTGGATACATGTCGGTTCTTTCGAGTCTAACATTATTCACCCACCCCCATCGAAGTTCCCTGCCTCGGATGAATACTATGATATGCTGAACGACGCGACAGAGCATGCACAAGCCATGAATAAGGCGCACTCTGGCTATGAAGGCTATAGTCAGATCTGCGTTATGCAGACCCGTCTCCTTCGAACAACTAGGGTACTTCAGATTTCGTCTGTCACGTGGAACAGCTCGAGGATGTATGGAGTTAAGCTTGAGGTATTTCATGATCCCGGTTTCTGTGACGTATCAGATAAATGGACAGCTTTTGCTTACGAGGAGTCAAGGCACATGTTAAGAGCTAAAGTCGGCCCGCGCAAGATGAACCCCAAAGGGCTCCTAGCCAATCCCAACAACACCAGACATCTTCTGAGATTCGTCGAAAGCACCAAGAGACTGGCACCAACCTTCGGGAACCTCTCCCCTCCCGAACGTCGCCAGTAAAGCTGCCCCCACTGTATATTTCTTTCTCTCTACATGGAACACTCCTTACGATACACACGCATTGTTCTCACTAATCTTCCGCGCAGCTCTTACTCACACCTGTCTCGGGCCCTCCCGAGGCTTACGATGTTTTAGATTACACACTTAGACACTCACCTCTACTATAGTTCAGCACACATCTGCATGTAAGGTCTAGCATAGGGCTCATCCCTCCATATGACCATAAATTGGATTTAAAAAAAAAAAAAAAAAAAAAAAATGGACAGCTTTTGATGTTAACGAGGGTAGTTTATTTGCACGTCTCATTGGTACTGATATCGCTATTCATTTAGGGAACAGAAGGTCCCGGTTGTGACTGGCGGGGTCTCATGATCCTCGATCAGCCAAGGAAGTACCGTAGCTACGAAATATATGAGGTGCCCGGTAATTTCTCGCGCGCACCTGATGGTATTCAAGTGAGCATTCGTGCAGCACTCATGCCTTTCATACGGCGTTTGAGCCTTACGAGGACAGCTTGGGGACTATGGTCACTTTATGGACTCCAACAAATTCTCTTGCCAAGGAAACCTCATTGCTGACTTCGAGTCGCTTTCTTTAAATGTGGACATCGCCCCAATCCAGCACAAAATATCTTCCATGGACCATGTGCCGGCTAGGAATCAGACGAACAATCAGGATATGCTTTTATACAAACCACTGATGCTGTCACTTCCAAGTAACGACGGCCTCAAATCATTGTTGACTTCGTTCTCTACTCGACTCACCAACAGATACCTCGTCACAAAGATCATACAATGTCTTCCTGATCCTCGCCAGCGCAGTTCAACCATCACAATACCTTTGTACAGCATTGAAAAACCATTTGTTTGGCACCGAAATGAAAGCGCTAGTTCTGTGGCAGAAGAGTGGTCAGGCGACGAGTCGGGAGCTGAGACGGAGGATGACCAAAGTGACGAGCCAGGAGATGAAACGGAGGATGACCAAAGCGACGAGGGTTAACGATGTAGATGAGATGAAGTTGTGAAGCGCCATTTTCTTCGTTGGTTGTTCTCTGGCCATCTGTTCGTCCATCCTTACATTGAATTCTTTCTTGTATCCTTCCCAAGTATTGCACTCTCTGGAGTGAAGCAAGATCCAAGATGACCATACAGACATGAACGAGGGCACACAATTAAATAGTGAGGGAATCAATGAGACCCAAGACAGAGCACGGCGCTGAGAGTGTATTTGAAAGGATGTGGAAGGCCGGGAGTCGCGGGAGTGCGACGGCTGAAATGGCGAAGAAAGGGAAGGGGGTCGCAGAGGAGAGCCATATGGATGGGGAGAAGGCTCAAAAACAAACTTCAATACTCTTTGCATGACGTCTTCGATGTATTTTGGAATGGAGGCAATGTCATGTTCATCGCCCTCTTTTTCGCTGGAGAGAAACGCCACCTCGGGCAGGTCATTCGAGTCCTCCTTGAGCTCCAAAGGCACGAAGTGGGGAACTTTGGAATGTATCTCATACCTGAATATCATGGCATGTAGTCGTATAGTTTAGAGCAGACCATCCTTGTCGGAGGTGCCCTCAAGATGTTCAGAGAGTTCCTTCTGAAAATCGCCGAGGACCCCAAGGACCTCACCAACCGGCGGGTCATTCGACGGCTCCTTTGTCAAAGCTTTCAGACTCTCCTCCGTCTGTTGCATGGCCTGGTATAGTTCATTCTGTATCTTGGGAAGCCTGTGTACGCATATCCCATCAACAACCAAGCAGACAAAGGAAAAAACCAAGTGTGAACGCTTCGCACCTTTTCGCAATAAGTTCGGCGAGAATTGTACTCAACCGGTTCGTAAGATTGCTGGTTTGGAGGAACGAATGGTAATAAGAATCCAGGCTGCACCATGGCTGGGTGGTATCAAAGAATTCATTTTCGTGGTGGCGTGCTCCTGCCCAACCAATCCCCTTTTTGAGCATATGAGAACTTGGCTGTTTCACGCAGTACCAGTTGTTGAGCAATGGTTTTTCCTGGTTGCGAATGAGGCGAAGCCATGATTGCTCTTCTCCCAGAGGAATGCAGTCTGGTTGGGTTAGCACACCTGAATTAGAAGGGAGGCTCATAAGATGACGGAACGTTGAGTGCCTTACCGACTGTGCGGTTGCCTTCTTGGTCTAAGTCCTTCGCAAGCTGGTACGCACCCTGGTTCTCAAAATCAGCTATAGGGTGAGCAGTGCGTGAATATACAGATTCAAGCAGCGTCAATTTAGAGACCGACTTTCGCAAGCCACTGTGAGTAGGATCAAGAGTCCTTCAGCATGGATTAAATGCAAGTCAGAGCCACCGAGCACAAAGTGTAGTAGGTATTACCGAAGTTCGATCCATGTCCTCACGAACTCCTGAAGGAGGCCCTGTCACTTTCGTAGCGACCTGCCATCAAAATCCAACGAAACATCAGAGACGCAAAAGTCCACAGGATTCTAGTCGGGAGGCATCGTCGCGCTGCACTACGGCATGCCGTATTGTATCAACCGGGGAACACCGCTGGACAACAACAGAAAAAGGAGAACAGCGGAGGAATAAATCAGATCCAGGAGTGGGTTTTGAACCGCGGGACAAGTGGCCCCGACAGCGAAGTGCCGAAGCAATAAGCGCAATGACTGATCCGGGGAGGGGGCGGAGACAGCACCGCCAGATTCGGAGGAGTGCCACATGGGTGCCACAAAGTCCTCCGGGGTCCACCTTTTGAACATCCGTGCCGCAATTCCAATCAAGTCTCCATGCTTGAAGAGCTGTACGTGGGCCACGGGGCTCTAAAAGCGGAGAGAATTATAGTTGTACAAGGTGACCAACACTCGATAAAGTCACTCGTTCCCTCTCGAGTAAGCCTGGCATTCCACTTCGCTTGAGTATGTACTTTGTTTCACTTTGAATCCTCGAACTGACAATCGAAGCAAGCTCACTTAGGTTCGACGGCAACACTATAGATGCGCAGGAGGTAAAATCTACCCTGCACCTTAGGATTCAGGGGCTTTCCCTTCCTGTCAAAGACCAAATAGATCACAACAGTTTCAAGTTACGTTCCAAATCGGAAACTACCCCTTCAACGGAACTTTCTTGAACCTCGGAGAATGTCCTCAGCTTTCGAAGGCTACGCTCATACCATCGAGTTCTTGGTAGTGAGGGGAGATCTGGGACGTATATAAGGGCCAAAATGCCCTGCGGTCGTCATCCCAAGAGTTACAACAATCAACTCTAGAACAATCACTCTCCAATCACCACAACTACTTCTCTATAATGTCTTTTCCCGTGCGCTTCTACTATGATCCTTTCTCTGCCTTCGACCGTCTCTTCGATGACGCATTCGTAGCTCGTTGCCATCCTTCGAGCGCTGTAGTCGAGCGAGGTCGGGACTCCAGCAATGAGCGTCAATTGCTGCTCCGTCCCAAGTATGTACTCAGCTCGCGGTAGTAGTGGAATTGTTCTGACATATGTCTATAGGATGGACCTCCATGAAAACAATGAAGCGAACACCGTCACTGCAACCTTTGAGCTGCCGGGGCTGAAGTCGCACGATGTCTCTATTGAAGTCCACCAGGGTCGTCTGACGGTTTCTGGGGAGTTCGATAAGACGGAGTCTCGAGAGGAAGGAGGGTATGCTGTTCGCGAGCGCCGTCATGGCAAGTTCTCGCGAACTATTCAGCTTCCTGTGGGTGTACAGGTAAGGGTCGGGTGCTATCTGAGAGGGTTCCTGTACTGACAAGGCCATGCAGCCCGAGGATGTAAATGCTAAGATGGAGGATGGCCTCCTGAGTATTACGTTTCCCAGAGCCACAGCTGAACAGCAGCCCCATCGCATTACCATTTCATAATCGTTGCGCGTCAATTGTGTTGGTGTACTCGGATGGAGTACCGTCGCGATAAGATCTTTAGGGTGCTATCGATATGGACTTGACTGTATTTTCGCTTGCTTCGTAAATATCATGTATCCGTCTGCCACAGCCTGTTGTCTGAGAAGCGGTGCAGTTTCATTGTTCAACCATGCGTGCTACAAACCTAACTACCATGGACCTACAACAGTCTCATCTACAGCATCGACGGCCCCTACTGGATCATTTCTTATTCCCCGGGATCTACAAACCCCGAGGGAATGTGCAGGGAATTCCACTCTCCGTTTGGAAAGCACCTTTTCCGCTCCTTCATGAGAGGGCTCCGTCAAGTACAAAAGACTGTCAAATGTGATCACACTGCCCAGCCTATCTGTCAAATCATGAGTAGCGCACCAGCCGCCAGAGAAACAAAGGATTTTCATCGCCTCACGCAGTACGTTGTTCTCTTGTCATTACGATCGTTGCTGTATCAATTCCTTCTTTCTAGGAAACCGTTTGGATTTGGGCGGCCGATGATCATGCTTAGACCAATCGCCTGGGGTTCCTGTGCTGACTGTGCTGTATCCAGCACTATAAAGAAGGGCACTCTTGAACTCGTACCACCACCATCCTCGAGTTTTCCCACGTTCTAGTGGCAGAGGAAAAGACGCGTTGTGTAACGCACAAGGAGGCAGCGCGACCTCCTGCCTATACAACAGTCGTCTTGCAGTCGACAGCCCTCGTCGCCGCTGTTTTTGTCCTACAACAGTGCAACACTTCCATCACCGACTCAACACGTTGCTCACACGTGCAACGTTTACCCCCATGTCTCCCCAATAACACCCACTGGCTGGATGTTTTCATCTGTCAATCGCTGTGGGGTGGTATACTCAGCCCTGTCAACAGCCAACCAGTCCCCACCCTGCAAGGCTGTCCTCATCAATCCGACCACCAAACTCTCCCCCCTCCTTCGACACTCCCCTTCAGTGTTCATCGGTTACACTTTCTTACGGAGATTACTCTCCCGCAGGAGCAAACGCGAGTTCTCTGGGTACCCGCACGAGCGGCCAGGAAGCATTTGATTGAGATTGAGTTAGAAGCAGAGGGATATCCGTTTTCTTTTCTTTTCTTTTACAGCCTTGCTTTCCTTACACCGGAACCTCACTTTGCCGCGACAAAACCACCTACATACAATGCTGACCTACCAATCTACGTCCAACAACTCTTTAGCTACACTTCTTACATAACACCTCCTACGGCCTTCTGGCACCGCGTCTTAGCACATCTGTTTGCTTGTAGCGGTATATAAATGTGGAATTCTCTCTCTCCAGCACTATAAAGTCGGGCCTCGTCCAGCAGTTCCTCCATCGATCATGACCGCCTTCTCTTCAGCCTTCTCTACTCCATCCACGTTCTCAGACATGGATTCTCAGTTCGATGGTATAGGACTCTCTGATCCTGCTACCGCTGGGCACCGTCGCGCCATGCTCGACCTCGTGAATCGCCTTCGTAACACGGGGTAAGCGCGGCATACGGTGTTGTTGCAGTGTCCGGAAATGTACTCACTCACGAAATATAGCATCCAGAGAGATATTGACCTGCCCATGATCGCTGTTATAGGAAACCAGAGTGCAGGGAAATCATCCCTCATAGAGTCCATCTCTGGTATTACACTTCCTCGTTCGTCAGGGACCTGCACCAGGTATATTTATTTCATTGTGCTTTGGCGTTTACCGTGATTTTGGTCCCATAGGTGTCCCACGGAATGTAAGCTCACTCATGCGGATACACCTTGGTCGTGCGTTGTCAAATTACATTTTAATACGGACATCCATGGGGAGGATATCCCACCGCGCATTGAAAGTTTTGGAGATGCCATTTTCGACAAGGCCGAGGTGGAAGAACGGATTCGGCGTGCCCAACGTGCTATTTTGAACCCTAGCACGAGTCTTACTACCTTCCTTGGTGGCGCAACTGTCAAGGACAATGAGATATCGTTCTCGCGCAACTACATATCGCTGGAGATCAGTGGTCGGGAACTCGAAGATTTGTCATTCGTAGATCTGCCTGGACTTATCGCGAGCGTCGGAGAACACGGGAAGGAGGATGACATCGAACTTGTTCAAAAGCTTGTGACCTCGTACATCAAGAAGAAGAGCTGCGTCATCTTGCTCACAGTTGCATGTGAAAGTCCGTATCAAACCTATTGTGTATACACAGAAAACTGACTTACTACACTTTCCTCAGCCGATTTTGAGAACCAGGGGGCACACCACCTCGCGAAGCAGTACGACCCGGAGGGCAGGCGAACAGTGGGTTAGTCACTCAGGCCACGTTCCTCCCTCGCTCCTGACTCGTCCACTCCACAGGGGTCCTCACTAAGCCAGATCGTATCCCTCAAGGTGAGGAGGAGTCTTGGATTCGACTGATCCGCAACGATCGAGAACCGTTGGTCAACAACTGGTTCTGTGTAAAGCAACCGAGTTCGCACGACCTAAGCCAAGGAATCACCTGGGCCAGAGCGCGCCGTCAAGAAGAGGAATGGTTTGCTACTAACCAACCATGGTGTAATCTCGACTCGTTCCACAAATCGCTCCTCCGCACGAGCAAATTAGTAGAGCGTCTGAGCAACATTCTTGCAGAGCTCATTGCGAAGAGGTATGTCGTGCAATCCTATGTTTCCCTCATTTGCATTAGCCAGGGTGCTTATATGTATTCTATAGACTTCCAGAGATTCAAGAAGAACTTTACAGGGTGTTACAAGAAACAGAGAATCAGCTTGAAGAATTGCCGCAGCCGCCGTCTGGAAACCCACTGAGTGAAGTGCTGACACTCATTGATGCATTCAAGAAAGACCTCTCTGAGCGCGTTGAGGGAACGCCAGGCGCGGATGGGCTTTTGCAGAAATTGCATCGTCACACTGCCAAATTTAGGCGCAGAATATATGCATCTGCTCCTTGTTTCGTGCCTTGGGAGCAGGACGACGAAGACGAAGACAGGACTATGCCTGAGGCTACATTCTTGTCCAACGAGGAAGAGAGCGAGAGCGATGACAAGAAAGAATTAGGTAAGAGTGACCCTTTGCGAAGGATCTGCGATTGACGTGCGTCTTGGCCTCGGAATATACATTGACCAAGTAATGAATCGGGCGGAAATGTCAGTATCTCTTTTAAGCGATACGCAAACCACCTGATCGACCTCTCATCAAGGTCTCGCACACGCGAATTGCCTGACCATTGCCCCTTCGTTGTTCAAAAGGCTTATATTGCAGAGTTTGTAAAGGAATGGCGACAACCCGCCCTTGCCTTGTTCGATGCTGTGCACTCTATTCTCAAGAAAGACATAGAGACAATGGTCGACAGGCATTTTTCGAATGTGGGACGGGGAGGTGCTAAGAAATCAGTTCTGTACGTCATGTGCACTCACGTACCTGATTTCCGTTCACTGCTCACCGATATACAAAGGATGATCATGCATGACCACCTCGACGCCGCTGCGACTCGTTCCAAGGAGAGGATCGAATGGCTTCTGAAACTCGAGCAATCACCAGCGACGCTCAACACACTACTATTTCGATTACAAGAACAAGTTCCTTGCTTATTACAGGTCGTGCAGGCACAACGCCACGCTTGATGAGCAGATGTCAGACTCAGGAGCCTCTCCATATCGTTACGTCAATGACCCCGTTCAAGATGCCATCTCGGCGCTCAGGAAACTTGGGATCGATGCACAGCGGGAGGATCTCAACAAGCTGCTCCCATCGGATCCGATGGAAGCGGCATTGGGTATCATGGCGAGTGTGCGTGGTTATTTCCAAGGTACGGATTGCATACCTCTTTTAAATGGAAGCATGATCTGATGCGCGGCATTCTCTTGCCTACTACCAGTGGCATACAAACGCTTCGTCGATATGGTGCCTACGGCCATTGACCATGAAGCCATTCGAGGACTAGAACGGGATCTCGAACAGACTCTTCGCGATGGGTTGCAGCTCACTGGACCGGATGCGCACCAAAGGTGTGCTTCCATGCTTGAGGAGCATCCTGCGATCGCGGCGAAGAGGAAGGAAATTACGAGAAAGTTGGAAAGATTGCAGGCAGCGAAAGTTGAGCTTCGGGAGTTGAGCATTTGAAGTTGAACGCCCTTCAGTTCATATCCTAGTTTTGTCAAGTCCTCGAATACCCGTGTTGTGTATTTCTTGCCGCGAATGTCAATGATGTGTGAATAAGGTCCCTGGAAAGCCGTTGATATTATCGTTTGGCTGTCGCTAACTTGGGATTCGGGGAAGTCTCCCTTTCTGATCAAAACCAATGGTCTGCAGGGCTTGATACATATAATGGCACGACGTTTAAAAAAATCGTCTGTTGTTGCAGGTGTCCCCGAGACTTGGGAACTTGGCGAACTGAAACCGCCAAGGACAAAACTTCACTAGGATACCAGACTATAACTTCACTGACAATTTTAAGATCAGCTTGTTGTCGACCTGCATAATCAAAGTCAAGAGATTAACAGGACCCCCAGTAGGGCGTTGTCACTTTGCACTACTGCGTATTTCCATCGCTTTGCCGTACCAAAAATCAGAAACTTACGCAGGCGTCGGTTTCGTCTTGATGTTCCCTCACTTCCCCCATTTATATCAACCAGGATTCCTGCGCCGACAACAACAGAAAAAAGGGAATGATGAGAGGGGAGGGGGAGGGTGGGACAAATGATGATAAGAAGGGCCGGGAGTCGCGGGACGAATACGGCCGAAGCGATAAGCGCACGTGACTGGTGGGATAACCTTGTGGGTCCAACAAAGGCCTGTAATTCATTTCCCACAGGTGCGGTGAACGTGCTGGAGGATGAATCGATGACCGTCCTACTGACACTCGATGAGCTAGTAACCCTTACTAGGTTGATAATGTCGCATGGTATGTATTTTTGCTTCCTATCGCTCCACAGATCCTTTTAACCTGGCGCATTTAGTTTCCTGAAAAGTAGTGAGGCATTATCGTGGACCTACAAAAGACTCATCCACAGCATCTACAACCCCTGTTCAGATATCATCGAAGTCTGTTGGATCATTCTCGTCTTCTCATGTCGAGCCAATCCTGACAGCGAGCGCTCTGATCAGCTGCAACCTGTCGCGTCATGTGGTGTTCAACCAGCCTCTCGGAGACCTGTTACGGCTTATATTGAGAATAGAGGCCTCGTTATCGCCTTACGCATTCTTCTTTGAATGACGGACCAACGTTTGCATCATTCCTGTTCCGTCATTATCAACTGATCTTCGTCCTCTCTGTCTAGGAAATGTTTCCTACTATGTAGTGAGTGGCGGTCATCGTGCTCAGCCAAATCGTTTTGGACTCGTTGTGCTGACTGTACCGCGTTGGCCACTATAAGATCGAGCCTCGTCCAGTGGGTCCTCCATCGATCATGTCCGCTCCCTCTTCAACTTTTTCTGCATCGTCAACATTTTCAGACATGGATTCTACAGATGGTATAGGACTCTCCGATCCTGCTACTGCTCAGCACCGTCGAGCCATGCTCGACCTCGTGAATCGCCTTCGTAACACGGGGTAAGCACGGCATGCGGTGTTGCTGCAGTGCCAGGAACAGTACTCATTCACGAAATATAGCATCCAGAGGGATATTGACCTGCCCATGATTGCTGTTATAGGCAACCAGAGTGCGGGGAAATCATCCCTCATAGAGTCCATCTCTGGTATTACACTTCCTCGTTCGTCAGGGACATGCACAAGGTATATTCATTTCGCCATGCTTTTGGCGTTCACCATGACCCTGTGCCCGTAGGTGTCCCACGGAATGTAAGCTGACTCATGCAGACACGCCTTGGTCCTGCGTTGTCAAATTACATTTTCTTACGGATATCCGTGGGGAGCCTATCCCACCGCGCATTGAAAGTTTTGGAGATGTCATCTCCGACAAGGCCGAGGTGGAAGAACGCATTCGATGTGCTCAGCGTGCTATTTTGAATCCTAGTTCAAGCCCTTCGATGTTCCTGAGTGGCGCAACCATCGACGACAACGAGACATCTTTCTCTCGAAACTACATATCGCTGGAGATCAGTGGCCGCGAACTCGAAGATCTGTCATTTGTAGATCTCCCTGGGCTTATCGCAAGCGTCGGACAACACGGGAGGGTGGATGACATTGAACTGGTCAGAGGCCTTGTGGTCTCATACATCGAGAGAGAGAGCTGCGTCATCTTGCTCACAGTTGCATGTGAAAGTTCGTATCAAGCCTGTTATGGGTGTGTGGAAAATACTGCATTGACTGACTGGACTCTCCACAGCTGATTTTGAAAACCAAGGAGCACACCACCTCGCGAAACGATATGATCCGGAAGGCAGGCGCACTGTGGGTGAGTCACCTGGGTTACGCTTCCTCTCCCCCGATTCATCCACTCTGCAGGGGTCCTCACCAAACCGGACCGCATCCCTCAAGGCGAGGAGGAATCTTGGGTTCGACTAATTCGCAACGAGCAAGAACCATTGGTCAACAATTGGTTCTGCGTCAAGCAACCAAGTTCGTATGACCTGAGCCAAGGGATCACTTGGGCTGGAGCACGCCGTCAAGAAGAGGAATGGTTTGCTACCAACCCACCATGGTGCACTTTCGACTCGTTCCACAGATCGCTCCTCCGCACGAGCAAACTAATAGAGCGTCTGAGCAACATTCTTGCGGAGCTCATTGCGAGAAGGTCTGTCGCGCTGTCCTATATCTCCCTCATTCACAGTATGCGGGATGCTTATGTGTATATCTGTACAGACTTCCCGAGATCCAGGAAGAACTCTACAGGGTGTTGCAGCAAACAGAAAGGGAGCTTGAAGAACTGCCGCCGCCGCCACCTAGCATCCCCCTAGGCGAAATTTTGCGAGTCCTGGACGAATTCAAGAGAGACCTCTCCCAACGCGTTGAGGGAACACCAGACGCAGATGGGATTCTGCAAAATATACGCCCACACGCTACCAAATTTAGGCGCAGAATCCGCGCAACGGCTCCTGATTTCGTGCCTTGGGAGAGTGAGAGCCATAGAGCTAGTCAATCCATCGCCATGCCTGCGGCTACGTTCTTGTCCAATGAGGAAGAAAGTGAAAGCGATGCCCTCAGTGATGGTCCTGTGATAGAGCGTGTGGGCTCCGAAATATATGTTGACAAAGTCATGGATCGAGCACAGACGTCAGTATTTACCTGTTTTCATTGATGTACAGATCGGCTAACGAAGGTCTCATCAAGATCCCGTACACGCGAACTGCCTGACCATTACCCTTTCGTTGTTCAAAAGGCCTACATCTCCGAGTTTGTGAAGGAATGGAAACAGCCCGCTCTTACCTTGTTCGATGCTGTATATCAGATCCTCAAGCAAGACATAGAGAGATTGGTCGACAAGCATTTTGGGAAGATGGGACGGGGAGGCGCTAAGCAATCAGTTCTGTACGTCCTATGCACTCACTACTCGACATCGGTTCGGTGCTCACTGATCTGCAAAGGATGATCATGCATGATCACCTTGATGCAGCTGCAGTTCGCTCGAAGGAGAGGATTGAGTGGCTTCTGAAGCTTGAACAGTCACCAGCGACGCTCAACACGCATTACTACCTGGATTACAAGAACAAGTTCCTCTCTTACTACAGGTCGTGCAGGCACAACGCCACGCTTGCTGAGCAGATGTCAGAAGGTCATCTACGCATTCGCGCTAATGACCCCATCCAAGACGCTATCTCGGCGCTCAGGAGACTTGGGATCAATGCACAGCGTGACGATCTCCACAAGTTACTCCCATCGGATCCGATGGAGGCGGCATTGGGTATCATGGCGAGTGTGCGTGGTTATTTCCAAGGTACGAACTGCATACCACTTTTAGACGAGAAGAATGGTCGGATCTGATGCGTATTCCCAGTCGCATATAAATGCTTCGTCGATACGGTGCCCACGGCCATTGACGAAGAAGCCATCCGAGGACTAGAACGGAATCTCGAACAGACTCTGCGTGATGGGCTGCAACTCACTGCACCAGATGCACATGAAAGGTGTGCTTTAATGCTTCAGGAGTTTCCTGCGATCGCAGCGAAGAGGAAAGAAATCACGAGGAAGTTGGAAAGATTGCAGGCAGCGAAAGTTGAGCTTCGGCAGTTGAGCTCCAGCAGTTGAACGTGGAGCATTTGAATTTGGACACCGCCGAAGTTCAGCTCATATCCTGGTTTTATCTGTACAATGTCCATGATGCTCTGAAGTGAATAAGTACTCCTGTGGTGGGTGAATGGTCGTGTGGGGAACTGAGAACTATCGACAATTCCAGTGGCTGCAGCTGAACAGCCACTGACACGACCTTCACATATGGTTCCTAGTTATTTGGAGATCTGAGCTGCAGTGGGTTTGTCGCTTGACTGTCGCTGACTTTACATAAGTGCAAAGATTCCTTTTCTGACCAAAACCAAATGAGCCCAAACAACCCCGTTGACCAAAATAGGAACTCAACTACGTGAATGTCTTGGAACGTCCTGGGTCAATGTGCACTATCCTCTCCTCATTAAGTTGAACATCGATGCGACTTCGTTATAAAAGGGCCAAGTGAGTATATTACTTGAAGAGGTCCTGAAGCGTCCAGTATTCGTCGAAAAAAAACACAATCCACTGCAAACGCTACTGCAATATTCTTTGCAATGTCTTCCCTTGTAGACTCCTGCTGCGACCACTTCCGAATTGAATTTGATCGTCTCTTTGATGACGCATTTGTACTGCATAGTTCCAGCTGTTGAGCGCTGAAGGGAATGTCAGCGACCGTTCCGTCCTACGTCCTAGGTATGCACCGAACCCGTCTGTTACCATGACATAGAACTGACACCCGTGTATAAAATGGATCTTCGTCACCTTCATCATAGGCCCGAGCGCTGTGACTAATAGCAAGATATGGTCTGAGGCTGTGCTTATCTCCCTCTACCTATTTTATCAACGAATACAAAGTTGTGGGCACCTGGTTACCCCATTAATGCCTTAATGTTGCACGTTCTCAGCGTTTTCTTTTGGAAGCTGTCACATACAAGACGACAATCATGCTCAAACACTGTACCAAAGCTTCCCATGCTGATTTATAAATCAAAGCCGAGTATCACCCAGCGCTCCCAGTTTTGATCATGTCTGCACTATCTTCAGCGTTCTCGACCCCAACCTCATTCTCAGATATGGATCTCTCTCATGGTGTTGGACTCTCTGACCCTGTTACTGCTCAGCACCGCCGAGCCATGCTCGACCTCGTGAACCGTCTTCGTAATACTGGGTAAGCATGGTAAACGATAGCGCTGCTGTACTGATTCACATCCCATGCCACAGTATCCAGAGAGAAATCGACTTGCCTTTGATTGCTGTTATCGGCAGCCAGAGCGCAGGCAAATCATCCCTGATCGAGTCTATCTCTGGAATCACACTTCCTCGTGCCTCGGGGACATGCACAAGGTATCTCGATTCCATTATCCATCTTCCACCTTGAATCAGTGGTCATACAGATGTCCTACGGAATGTAAGCTCACGCGTTCGGATTCTTCATGGTCATGTGCGGTCAAACTGCACTTTCACACCAATATTCGAGGGGAGGCTATCCCAGCCCGCATTGAAAGTTTTGGAGATGCCATCTCCGACAAGGCTGAGGTGGAAGAATGGATTCGGCGTGCACAGCGTGCCATTTTGAATCCTAGCACAAATCCTTCGATCTTTCTTGGTGGCGCAACAGTCGAAGAAAATGAAACATCGTTCTCGCGTAACTACATATCACTGGAAATCAGTGGTCAGGAACTCGAGGATCTGTCATTTGTAGATCTACCGGGGCTCATTGCAAGTGTCGGAGAGCATGGAAGGGTGGACGACATCGAACTTGTCAGGAACCTTGTGATCTCGTACATCGAGAGAGAGAGCTGTGTCATCTTACTCACAGTCGCATGTGAAAGTTCGTGTCAAACCTTTTGAGTGTATGGAAAATATTCAATGACTGATTGGACTTTCCACAGCCGATTTTGAAAACCAAGGAGCACACCACCTCGCCAAACGGTATGATCCGGAGGGCAAGCGCACCGTGGGCGGGTTACTCAGGCCACTGTTTCATCCTCGCTTCTGACTTTTCCACTTCACAGGTGTACTCACAAAGCCTGACCGGATTCCTCAAGGAGAAGAAGAGTCTTGGATTCGACTAATTCGCAACGAGCGAGAACCGCTGGTCAACAACTGGTTCTGCGTCAAGCAGCCGAGCTCGTATGACTTGAGCCAAGGGATCACATGGGCTGGAGCTCGCCGCCAGGAGGAGGAATGGTTTACCACTATTTCACCGTGGTGCAACATCGACTCTTACCATAAGTCATTCGTCTGCACGAATAAGCTTACGGAACGTCTGAGCAACATCCTTGCAGAACTCATTGCAAAGAGGTGTGTCACCCACTCAGCTACGTGAGATATTCACGGATGTATATGTTTAGATTGCCCGAGATCCAGGAAGAACTGTACAAGGTTTTGCAACAAACAGAAAGTGATTTTCCCAAACTACCACAGCCACCCTCTAATAATCCACTTGGTGACATATTGCGAGCTCTGGATAATTTCAAGAAAGAAGTCTCCGAGCGCGTTGAAGGGACACCTGAGGCGGATGGACTCCTGCAGACCATCCGACCGCACACCATTAATTTCAAGTCCAAGATACGTGAAACTGCTCCAAACTTTGTGCCCTGGGAGCGCAATGAAGCTCACAAGCGTGCCCTGCCTCAGACTAGTTTTTTCTCTGACCAAGACGAAAACCGTGACCGCAACTATCACTATCCTACAGGAGCAGCAGCTCCATCATCACCCATTTCAAAATTGGGTGCACGGAATGAATCTGAGGTTGGGCCTTGTACTGCTACTGTGTCCGATTATACTCCTCGAGTGGCGCCAGCTCGATCATCACCCATTTCAAATCGGGGTGCACAGGGTGAATGCCGGGAGTATCCTTGTGTCATTCCTGTGTCCGATTGCACTCCTCGAGTGGGGGTAGCGTAAGTTTCTAATTTTTAATACGGCATGGCAGTGACATGTTTACCGCCCGATTTCAATAACCGTCATAGTTTTCCATACGCGGCGGTTGCAGAGCGACCGCGTCCTATCGAGGCATCCTGTGTATCCTCTCACCTCGATTATACAGATGACCACTCTGCTGAAGAAGATGTTGATGAATTTATATCCACGGGGGCTGGAGGATACCAGACTCCCTACCAGCCTGGAACGTCTACAGGATCGCAAGTTATTTTACCCCGTGCCATCATATGCATTGACGAAGTAATGCAAAGGGCTCAGATGTAAGTATCCTCTTATCATTATTAAAGTCAAGTGACCTAGTCTCTACTTGGCATGCAGGGCTCGCACACGCGAACTTCCCGACCATTACCCCTTCGTAGTTCAGAAAGCCTACATCACAGAGTTCGTCAAGAAATGGCGGCAACCTTCTCTTGCTTTGTTTGATGCTGTATATGATATTTTGAAGAAAGATGTGGAAACTATTGTTGACCGCCATTTTGCGCGGATGGGAAGGGGGGTTCTCAAGCAATCTGTTCTGTATGTTTTTCATCTGTCTTGGCGTGTCAATGCCAGCTCATTCTCACTGAATTACATAAAAGGATGATTGTTTACATCAGCAAATTGTCATGTGTCTGAATGTCCTGAGATTCATCTGAGTGACCTGGGTGTCTGACCATGCCTGGAAAATGTCTGGGGTCAGGTCACACTCTGGAGCCAGGTCTATCAGACAGAATTCATACTCAAGTGACAGGTGTGATGACAGACATAATTCCAGACAGTTTCAGGTCATGTTCAGACACCATCAGACCTATCAGACCACATGTGTTGTCCAGACAATGGACCAGACTCAAGGCACTTGGATGGACAATGGAATTAAAATACAAGCATGTTTGCATGGTGGTCAATGTACTTATTAACATAGTAAGCCTGAAAGGCATCTAAAGATTCAGAGAAATGGAGGTCAACAGGAGTAAATTCTCTGCCATAAATTCCTATAAGGTGTGCACCCCGTACCACCTAATCCAGAGAAATGACACTTTGGATGCGATGTCCATTGTCATCCACTTCTGGTGCCACGACCCACATGCCTGTCAGCTCATCCAGCTCATCAGCAACTGGGACAAACCAATCAACCAATGCGCACGAGTAGTGACATCCCTCATGTACACAAGAGAAGAACAGGCGCACCCTTCCCACCATCAGACTACGAAAGCCCTCTGTATCCATACCTCCCTTAGCCACATATATGCAGTCATAACGTGGGGGGCCTCCTTGCCAAGATGGCGTTGCACGTATTATTTCGCGGCGCATACCCCCTACACCTGACTGATCGCTTGGTGCATAGAATGTTGCCACAGCAGAGTAAAATACCCGAATATTTCTTTGAAAAGGAGGGCAGACACGGAGGTCTACACGATCCCCTGGTATCTCAGCATCAGGGTTGACTTGGTCATAGAGGAAACGGCGGATTGCCTCTTGCAATCCCTGGAGATCAAGACAGTCTGCCACATATGAGACCATACCAGACACACTATACACTGCACATATAGTATGTCAATCGCACGGGCAATCATATGGAAATGATGGACGCACCTGGGCGAGATGCTAGCTTGACTGTATATGTCGCCGGGTCGTCATCTACTGCCCCCCCTTCGTCATCTTCTACGTCCACCCTTACAGCCTCCATTCCATCTGGGAGCAGTGGTCCATCCAACATGCCGCGCTCCGTGAACCATCTTTGAGCTGCAGCTAGCTTGTCGAGGCGTTGATTGGCGACCAGCATCTGTCCAAGCGCATTGAATCTGTTGGAGCGTCGCCATGGTTCCTTCATGGCCCTGATGTGCTTCGACTCTGTAATTGATGAGCACAACCCGTTGGGCGCGCCAAATAATTCAATCAGTTCACGGTAGTGAACCATGGCATGTTGACGCGGGAGGGATAAGTGCACTCGTACGCCAGTCGTTATAAAAATGGCACGTTCTTGATGGAAGCGATGCACAGCTGCGTCGATTGCATCCAGCGTTGCTTCATTAAGGACGGAGCGCCGGACCAAATAACAGAAATCTAACAGTGCGCTCAGCGCACGCACCATGCCTGGGGGCACATGGCCAGCTATGGCTGGCAAGTATACCTCACCATCCACAATATCAGAGATATACTTATTTGATATGTGCACGATCACTTACCTTCATTAGTGCCTTCGAATCATCACCGGTCCACTGTTTGAACCCGTGGCCTTCCGGAAAATGGCGCAGCACAGGAAACGGTGGTGCGGCAGCAATCCTAATGCACGCTTCAGTGAGGTTGGCTGCAGATTATGATCACTTACCTGCGGTCAATGTCTGCAATAATTTCACTGGCATGCTGTTTTCCGTGCTCGAGCTCCAAGTAATCATTGATCCAGGTGACGACATGGTCTTTGAACGTGCCCTTAATCAATTGATGAAGCAGGTCTGGCGCGATAAGTTCATGGATGTCTGCGCGGGGGAAGTCCGAAGTAAAAGGCTAGTAGATTCTGGTGAGCTAGGCTGGAAAGAGAAGCAAGAAGCGAACCCACGCACCACAATGTCATGGATGATGCCATAGTCGTTTGATAGCGTTTGGGGGTCAAGGACATCAAGAAGCGCCTCAGTAAGTTCGTGGGACCGACGGCCACCGCCGCCATCCAAGTTATTGTTGCGGGCAGTGCACCTGATGCAGATGGTAAGTTCAATCGAATAGAGCAACACGCCGACTTACCGTGGACACCAACCTTGCACTACACCTGTCAACAACACCTGTTCAGGATAGTCGGCGATGTAGGGGCCAAGTCCGTATATAACCTGACGAAAATGCCCATCTGGACACAACGTGACCGCAGGCACAGTCATGTGCGGCTTCAGTGAGTCCAACACAGCCGCAATGGAACTATGGAAGAGCTGGCGGCGAAAACGGCGGAATGCAAGATCATTTTTGTGTGCCTCATCAGCTACATTCGAACAGATGAGTATGGAATGGAAAAAGAAAGTGATAGAACAATAGACATACTGACTCTTGGGAATGGCGAGAAATGCGAGAATTGTGACGGCATCACGGTGTGCCCGGCGGACATTGTTGTGTATGTTGCCAAGTGAGATATAAAGCGGGTAATATTCTGTGTTCCCTGTCGCAACCGATACCGTAGTCTTGTCACTGCCGAGGACTACCGGCACAAACATTGCGCCATGCATGCCAGCATCCTTCGCAATCATGTCCTGAGCGCAGTAAATTTGGTGTCAACCACTTGAATGGCAATTAGACAGGAACTACTTACTGACTGTTCGAACGCCCGCTGGCCAGACATCAAGTCGCACACTTCACGTTTCCCATCTTCGTCGACGACGACTTTGGCGGCATAATCAATCTCGCCTTTGAAGTCGGGGTTTGCAAGCTGGTGCTCAAGCACCACCTTTGGATCGCGGTACCATACGTCGTACTCAGCAGTCATCCAAGAAGGGGGTTCACCATCAGGCATTGCACCCGAATACGTCATGGAGAACGATTGCCAAGGGGAGTCACCATGCGTTGTAGCGTCGATCGTATCGTACATATCCTTGTGTGAGTGAAAAGGCGGATCCTTGTCATACATCGCAGCCATGATGGCCAGCAAGTTGTCGATCTTCGCAGCTGACATCTGTTCACGACTGTACAGGAATTCAGCCAGTTGGAAGGCCGCCCTACTCTCATAGGGACTGTAGTCGTCTGGAAGGGGACTTGGGTTCAGAGATGGTGGAGAGCCGGGTGGCAAATAATGTCCAGCACGATCGCACGGAGTTCCTACATGGCAATGGTAAGCCCTTGTATTGGGTGTGTCGACAAAATTAAATGTACCGTCAAGTAAGGGGTGATAGCTCACGTTCCGACCTCGAGGATGTTGCCCAGCACCTATGTTGGGTTCATCCGGCCCAGAGGGATCCATGCCATCTGGGAAGTCGTAGTCTTGATATGGTTCAACCGCTTCGAGACAGATGGCCGGTTGCGGACGAATCCCAGCAGTGGGGTGCCGCCTTTGTATGTGCCGTTTCACACCACCCCGAGTCGAACACGACTTGGCGCAGCCGTTGACACCACAGACAAAGACTCTGTGGCCAAACGGGCATTCTGGTGGGCAGCGAGGCATGGGGATTGCACTTGTTTATCGCCCAGCAGGCCGCGCCATCTAGGCTGTCATTTGGAGTAGAGATGTCATATATGAACTGTGCAGTTTTAACCTACAGTGGCTGAGGGAGAAAAAAAAACAAACAAACACGGAGACGACTTGGTATCCCCAACATACCTCATAGTCACATATCACCGACATGGCAAGCCAGCCAACCCACACTATCAGCACGCGATCAACCAATAAAAATGCTCATCCTGGTAGGCCCGACTTACCTGCAGCTCGACGTCCTGCAGACGTTGTACAGGCTGAGAAGGCAGCCAAGGTAATTGAAAATTCGCAGCGGGCACTTGCGATTCAGGCTGGAATCCAGCGTGTTGCTAGTATCGAACACGATCTGGCAATGACGGTGTCAGATCAGACTCAACGATTCAAAAAACCCAACTTAAGCTTCCCGAGGAAGGTGACCCAGCCGCTGCAAAGCAAAGGATCGAGCCAAGAAGCGGATGACGATCTCGAAGACGAAGGTCAAGCTGTTGATGAGGAAGAAACGTTGGTGAACGGTGAGTGCTATTGCGGCCTGGTGAAAAATAAATGCTAGACTTACTTGTATTCATAGTGCCAGACGGTGTCTCGACTCCAAGTGGTTCAGAGTTCGAGCCTGGGGAAGATGAGGGAGGGAATGAGAGTGATAGTAGGCGCCCAGACCTCGTGCCAGAAGCTATCAGTTCCAAAAGGAGAACAAAGGGTTTACCAAAGCCTACACGAGAGGCTATTACGCAAGCACGCCGCGACTTCAATTACCCTGCAACACCTGCTGCCAGCGGAGGCAAACGAGCCCGCGAGGCTCTCTCAGACGAACAATCTCTGCCAAGGTAAGTTTGAGCTTGGTGGGATTTCTATTGGCTATTGACTATTAGAATGGAAGCACTGGCAGTGACAGGACTCTCAAAAAGCAACATTTAGAAGGAACCAGGCGCGGTACTCAACCAGCGGTCAATCGCACGCCAAGTGGGCTTAGAACCGGCTTCCATCCCAACAATGGACAAGCCAAGGTGACCCGGGGACCAACACCATCCCAAACTCCCGACCCTTTGACTGCATCTTCAGGTCTGACCTATCGGGGCTCACCCATCACTCCCACGCCGTATACTGGTGGAGGTTTGCGTACTGACGCAGACGATGGTTTCGGGCCATCTTCAGACTCGTCCGTGGCGCCTATGCAGAGTACCGGCCAACCAGTCTTGAAGTCAGCAAAACCAAGGGCTACGGTGCGTGTGACCCTCATGACCTCTTCCCTCATGACTGATACTCGCGCACTTTCACTGTAGTCTGCCACGAGGGTCATACCGAACGCACCACAACAACGCCTTCAACGGTCCGTGATCATCACTAATGCGGTTATGTCAACCAAGTCCCGTCAAGCTCCTTCGAATAATGATCTACCTGCTGGCTCTGTGCGGACGTTCACGACGTGCTTTGTGCCTATATTGCGGAAATATGTCGGCTCCTTGGAGAACCCCTGGGTCACCGAGGGACTGGCACACCCGATGCAAATAATATGGGATGGTGTGATGCGGGACTGGCCACACAAATTCAGCGAGGACGATGACAAGGTCTACCGTCTGGTAAGTAGTGATCCGTCGCCACTACCTACAACTGTCCTTACATTCCATCACATCTGATTTAATAGTGCATGCAAAAGATTTATGATTGGCGCACGCAGTTCGGTAAGGCTGCATTAGACGCTGTTGAGGCTCACTGGGCCGCGGACGCCATGTACAAGGACCCTGAGGTCCGCAAAGAGTATGTCAAATCAGCATTGAGCCCTGGACTACCATTTATGTATGGCTGTGTCGAGGTCCTTGACGACATAGGCACTATTCAGGTGCGTGGTGTTCGTAAACATGGCAATCTGTTGACGTTACTTCCATAGATGTCCAAGTCGTTTCTCTCCCCATTCATCTTGCAGACGTTTGCAACTCATCTAACAGCTCTTGTCCCAATCGAGAACAATCCGGAACTCTATGAAGGATTCACTGCCACCCCTCCTTTTGGTGCGCTTGTACTCACGGTAACGGCGGTACAGTTGGCGTAAATTATGATGGCAGGGCCTGTTACTGACGAAGTCATCCAGGTTGAGCGGGTGTTGCACCTGTATCGCTCGGGTCACAAAGAAGAAAGTTCAAAGAAGGGTGATCTGACATTCTCGGATACGCATTGGGGCACCAAAACAATGTATTATGTCGAGTCCGTTCGTAAGGTACACATCAAGAAATACAACCAGATCATCGCCGCAGCACGGCCATACTGCGGGGGCCATCGTCGCCTGACTGGGAATAACATCCACACTACCGCGGGCACTGAGGCCGTGGAAGCATACAGAGACGACCGTGCCCAAATTATGGTATCCTCCGACATCGAACCAGAGGTATACTCTACAGTGTCATTGCTGGAGGTTAACTAACAAACAATTCTCAGTCGGACAGTGGTGTAGCAGATGGAGTAATTTGAATTGGAGGTATTATTTGCAACCTTGTTGATGGAAATTGGCTAAGAACTGATGACCATTGTTTTGCTCAGTCGGATGGCGTGGCAGATGTGACTTGGCTGCCTTCCACAAAGTTGGAAGCTGGATTGTAGTGCATGTTCTACAGTACCAATTATACCTATGAGCAGCCCAATTATATGTTTGAATTACTTGTGTCTGGTGTGATCTGAGGCCTGCTGAGGAGCCTGTAATATGTGTCTGTGGTGTATCTGGCTGTTGTCTGATGAGGGCTGAACAGATGGGAGAGGCTGGGAAGAATCTGGAAGGTGTGTCTGGTGTGTATCTGGCTGCTGTCTGGTGCAGACTGAATAGACTGTGACCAGACAGATGCCAGACAATGATGCCTGACCCAGAAAGGAACATGCCTGAGTTCAGACACAAATCTGTGACACCTGATGTGTCTGACATGTCTGACACTGTCTGTCCCAGACACTCCAAGACATATGTCATTTTGCTGATGGATTATAAGGACAAAGTCTATGCATACTACAGAGCACACAGGCGCAGTGAAAAGCTTGCCAACAACCTAGCTCAACGTTCCCAGGAGGTGAACAACGTAATTTCTGCGCTCTCACAACTTGGCATCCATGCACGACGTGAAGACCTATCAAAGCTACTTCCATCTGACCCGATGGAAGCTGCGTTGGATATTATGGCTAGCGTTCATGCTTATTTTCAAGGTATGAGCCCAAAGTTATGTTCGGACGAAGTGAGAATCTGACCGTGATGATCACCTGCAGTCGCATACAAACGCTTTGTAGACATGGTGCCTACAGCTATAGATAATGAAGCTGTTCGAGGGCTGGAGCGCAACCTTGAGCAAGTCTTGCGGGATGGCTTACAGCTCACTGGAATAGATGCCCATGAGAGATGCGCTGCCATGCTTCAGGAGTCCCCCGCTATCGCTGCACGGAGAAGCGAACTAACAAGGAAGTTGAACAGGTTACGAACTGCAAAAGTTGAACTTCTGCGGTTTAGCGCTTGAAGTTGAATATCTCTTCTACTCGGAATTGTTCTCTGTCGAGTTGTATCATTGTGTACTTACTGTTAAACGCCAAAGATGCGTTGATAATGCTGCTTGATGCTACTTGCCAGTACTTGGAAAAAACTCCCAAAACGGGAGGCTAGCGGCGCTTTCTTGTCCCGTGCGCGCCTATTACTACGACCCTTTCATCGAGTTCGGTCGTCTCTTTGATGACGCATTCGTAACTCCCCCTTTCCCTTCGTGTGCCTTGGAGCCAGAGCCGCGCCAATACCAACGAACGTCAAGAGCTGTTCCATCCTAAGTATGTCAGCACATTCACTATCCTGAGACATGTAGATCTACCATACGTGTTTGCTAGATCATATATCATTGATCTGCATAAAGATGCTACGGAGCATGGTCTTTGTAGTCGCTACTATATCTCTTTCCAAGTTATCAACGAAGATTGATTCTATATACCACCGTCCGCCGCCAACTTTCAAACACTCAGCTTTCTCAGCTCCTTTCTCGCGGCTGTTAATCTCTCCAATCTCTTCATCATTTCCTGCCTCCTCATCGAGATTCTACAAGGTTCCTTAAGCATAGCAGAGCACCGTTCATATGCATCATTTCCTGTGAGCTGCAGCCCGTCGCGCAGGGCCTGCTCGAGGCCACGTCCCAGTCCACGAACAATTTCGTGGTCAATAGCCATGGGTATTATGTCCACAAAACGCTTGTAGGCGACTACGAAAAAGGTCAGACCCAATTACCATCGTTCGAACATCCCTATACGTACCTTGAAAATAAGCACGTACACTCGCCATAATGCCGATTGCAGCCTCCATCGGGTCGGCGGGAAGTAGCTTAGGTAAATCTTCGGGCCGAGCATTGATACCAAGCTCTGCGAGAGCAGAAAGAGCCTTTTTGATGCTCTCATCTGCCATTTGCTTGCCTGACGTCTGAAAATTGATTTGTTTGCTTAGTGTCTGATGGTTCGTTTTTATGCCTGGTGACTGGTGGCTCCTAAACTTGAAGTTATTTTTGCCCCTGCAGTTCTTGTAGTGTGCAAGAAACTTGTCGCGATAATCAGAGTAATAGTGAGTGTTGAACGTTGTTGGGGAATCTTCTAAGTCGAGAAGCCATTGAATTTTGTCTTTCGTACGTGCGGCGGCTGCATCTAGATGCTCATGAACGGTCATCCTTAGAGTGGGTATTGGTCAGGAGAGAATCTTGGAATAACATGGTGACAGTGCAACATACAGCACAGATTGTTTGGCACCACCTTGACCCATCTGGGAAAAATGCTGGTCAACCATTTGTGCTACATCGTCCTTCAGGATTTGGTAGATATCGTCAAATAATTTGAACGCTGGCTTCTTCCAGGCCTGCAATATAATTCTTTTGCACGATGAAAGGGTAGTTATCCGGAAGTTCACGCGTGCGGGCGCTGGGTAAAAAAAAGTCAGAATGTAGTTGACAGGAGCAAGTCATGCACTAACCGTCGAGCCCTCTCCATAACGTCATCAATATATATGTTTTCAGAAGAACAGTCAAGTTTTCATTTTTTGGAGATGTGATTATCGTCGCTTGTATTGTTGTCATCACCATCACTCTCTTCGCCATCACTTTCTTCACCATCACTTTCTTCGCCAACGCCTTCCTCATTAGCCAGGAATGCCATCGTAGGCAACGAACGACGAGGGGTCTCATTACGCTCCCAAGGAATAAATTCAGGGGCTGTGGTGCGTATTTCGCGTTTGAACATCTCAGTGCGCATTCGTATAGCTTGGATGAGCCCACATTCGTCAGGTGTACCTTCGAGACGCTCGGAGAGTTCCTTGTGGAAATTGCCAAGGACTCGAAGGACCTCGCCTACAGGGTCACCTGATGGTTCCTTCGGCAGAGACCTCAGTTCTTGTCCTGTTACCTGCAGGACCTTGTATAGTTCCTCCTGAATCTCAGGAAGTCTGCATATAATCCCATTAGCATGCTAAAAGGTACTGAAAATATGTCACACCTCTTTGCAATAAGTTCAGCAAGGATCGTGCTCAGCCGATCGGTGAGTCTAGTGGTGCAAAGGAATGACTGGCAATAAGAATCTAGGTTGCACCACGGCTTGGTGCTAGCAAAAAATTCACGTTCTTGGCGCCGTGCTCCAGCCCAGTCGATACCGTCTTTAATTGCCTGGGAGCTTGGCTGTTTGACGCAGTACCAGTTGTTAACCAGTGGTTCAACTTCGTTCTGGACGAGTCGAATCCAGGACATCTCTTCTCCTTGAGGAATGCGATCTGGTTTGGTAAGCACACCTGTAAGATGGGGACAATTGAGAGCGGACCCATGACAGAAGCTCATGTGACCCACCGACTGTGCGCTTTCCCTCTGGATCAAATTGCTTCGCAAGGTGGTGAGCACCCTGGTTCTCGAAGTCCGCTAAAGGGTGGAGATTGAGTGAATATATGTACACGACTGACAACTGGGACTAACTTTCACAAGCAACTGTGAGGAGAATCACACAACTTGGTTTTTCAATATATGAAGTCACAAGACTCTTGACCAACTCAATGTCGTGAGCATCCCCATCCTGACCAACACTTGCGATGAGTCCTGGTAGATCTACAAACGAGAGGTCCGCGAGATCTCTTCCTTTGATCGCTAATGAAACGTAGTTGCGTGAGAATGACGTTTCATTCCCTGATAGTATCGTCGTGCTATCGAGGAAGGTGTTAGGGTCCACGCTTGGGTTCAAAATAGCATGTTGTGCCCGTCGGATACGGTCCTCCACATCAGCTTTGGCAGAGATGGCATCACCGAAAGAAACGACACGACCCTTGATTGGTGCACCTAGCTTGTCGGTAATGAAATGAAGCTTAACTGCACAAGTCCATGGTGTCTCCGCATATGTAAGTCGACATTCTGTCGGACACCTGGGATGCCGGAGCCCTGTTGATAGTTGATCTAAAAATAGAGAAATAGCATACCTTGTGCACGTCCCCGATGAACGAGGAAGTGTGACTCCGGAGATAGATTCAATAAGGGAGGATTTCCCTGCACTCTGATTGCCAATGACAGCAATCATTGGAAGGTCAATGTCACTTTGGACGCTGGCATTACTGAATGAGTACATTGGTTCCGCTGGAGTGGCACTCATTTTACTCACCCAGTATTACGAAGCCGGTTTATGACATCGAGCATGGTTCGACGGTGTTGGGCAGTGACAGGGTCAGAAAGTCCAACCCCACCATTATTTCCTGGAAGCGAAATTGACGGGGTCGACGATGCAATGGGTGGTGATGGCATAATTAGTGAGTGAAAGACTGAAAGTACTGGTTCCTTTTCTGAAAAAAACCCAAATAATTTCAAACACCATGCCCCTAAAGCATTGGCACGTCGTGGACTACCGTAATCTGAATCGTCAACAACTTAATGAAGCTACTTCACCACAGAAGAGCTGTATATAATGTGGGTAGCATTCGTCGGAACTCCAACACACCCAATCTGCCAACGACTACAGCCGGGCCATCTGCAACTGCTTCAAGTTCTGTACTGTCTTGTCCCTTGCGCATCTATGACCAGCTATGACCCCTTCACCGAGTTCGTCGTCTATTTGACTCGGACGCATTCGTAACTCGCCCCTTCCCTGTGGTCGAAAGGGGCCAGAACACCAACAACAGTGGAAACTCCATCGCAGGTAAGCCTGGATGACGAGCCCAAGGAACAAATTTGGGCGTCGTGGTGCGTATTTCATGTTTGAACCTCTTTATGTTTAATGTGCAACCATATGACTTACTAAATGAGCCCACACTCGCCAGGTGTACCCTCGAGATACTTGGCGAGCTCCTTATAGAAATCACAAAGGACTCGAAGGACCTCAGCTCCCGCGCCGTTGCCTGCATGACCCTGTACAGTTCCTCCTGAATCTCGGGAGGCCTGTGCATATACCTCCAATAATGTCCCAAAGGATATTGAAAGTGCGTCATACATCTCAGGTTGCAACAAAAATCATCCCCCCCAATAAACAAATCCCTGTGTACACCCGTAAATCCAAAGTCATGAATTCCGCCACTACCTTTAGCGAAATACTTAGCGTTGTTTTCCAGCATCACAGTCAGCAAACTCTGAGTCGTGATCAGTCCAGATTTTCAGAAGGAGCCAGTTGTCTGTGCCACTCGTTGGATGCCCTCAGCGGTATGGTGAAAGAGGATCCACACTACTCAAGTACTTCGGCCTTCTGGCGTAACAGAACGAAAAAAGTGCTGGCATGCTCCCGAAAGGGACGTTCTCGCCCGGCTGGCAGGCCTGTGGCTCGGCTGTTGGCTTCGCTGACAAAGAAGCCTCCTTGTCCCCACCCGCTTTCACCCATTTCAGACCATCCTTGCGTCGGGTCGCTGCCAGCTCACACGCTTGGCCCACTCCCCTCGTATGTGGTAGGTGGTAGTTCACCTAAACAGCCCTGGAGGGCAGCGGTCGGGGTAGCGGTTAAGCCCCCTGACGAGAGCTTTCGCAGGCTCAAAATCGCACACCCTAACCCGCCCCTTTACCTGTCCTTGTGTGTACGGGCACGACAAACAGGTTGACCGCCCAGGATACCTCTATTTGCACACAGACTATACACTACACCCCAAAGGGGGGTAGTCTGTGCAACTATGTTCGTACTCAGTGCATTCCTGCCTTCGCAACCACTCTCACATAAAAACTACTTCCCTATCTAATTCACCCAGTGGCAAGCGTCCGCTCCAACATCTTGTTCACTGCTACGAGCTGGCCGCTCACAGGATGCGTCAAATCCGCAAGCCTACCCACTCTTGCCTCATCCACCTTACGAGTATCTTCTGGCCCTTCGACCGGTGCTGACACTTCCTCGTGTCACCTATGCTTTTGCAATCCTGATTGAAGAACTGGACGTTGCTTGGGGCTATCAGCTCTTATAGTGTCCACCCACGCAAGAACCACTCTGGCCAGCCATTGAAATCGGGATACCCCTTATCGTCACTTACAGTGGGAAGCGATGAACCGGGGACGCCGTGGAGGTACGCATAGCATAGTACTTTCGCGTTTTCATACCACCGATACATGGAATTGATGGCCTCGGATAGCTCTGCGCTGCTTCGCTTGTCGATACAGCAAGTGTCGACCCACAACCACTTATATCCGTCCTTCTGAGCCTGCTCGCAGCTCCGGAGGATCTTTTGATAGCCATCACACCGGCAAATTTCATCTCTCTCCTCTGCAGCCATCTTCGCGAGCCTGACCATCTCATCATAATCCACTTCTTGCTCAACCCACCGATGGGACAGGATCGCATACTCAGTTGCTTCATCATCGCAGGACTCGAGGACGTTGGCTCAACGATCCCCTCGCTTTCTCTTTCTAATAGAACTCTCCCTCGCAAGAAAGGCTTCTACTTTGATCAGGCGCATGCTGCATACATGCACATCAGTCTCGACAGGATCATCCGCCGTGGATGGTATCCATACCTCTAACCGAATTAGTGGTGACCCAAGATCGGATACGGTTGCTGGATTGAAACGGCAGGCCTGTAGTTGTGGTGATACAGTCGGGTTAGTACACTTTCGTTTGTCGACATCTTATGTGCGTGAGGACAGTAGAATGGCGACACAGGATAACACGTGTTGTTTCCAAGCTGCAAAGCTTTGCCACAACACAGCAAGGAAATGAGTGCCCTATGATATATGGGCGTCAAGTACAACCCTTTATTAATCTCACATGTGATCGTTGGAGTCAGTGGCAATAAGCCGAGAAGGGGCGACTGCCTTCCCTCGATTTGGTCTGCCTAAGGAGACCAAGCACTTCTGGTCATGACAATTGGTGTTCCACATTGATTCAGCCCAAACTCCATTGTGAGGATGTTATCAAGGCGCTTTGTGCGCTCCCAGAACTTGGTATCAATGCTCGACCTGATGGAGGATGCAATCATCATTACGGCATGCATATGTACTTCTTTCTAAGGTGGGCATTGGGACGTTCGAACGATGGCAATTTGGTCTGACCCTTATTGTAGTCGCTTACAAATGCTTCGTGGACGTGGTATGTACACGGCCAGTTGGCCGTGACATAGGATTTATACAAATTTAGAAGTCTTATATAAACTGTATGTTCCATGTATGTGCTCTGTACTTTTCGCAGTGTATGTGTGAGGTAAGTTGGAGCAAAATTAGTAACAAAAAAAGCAAAAAGAGCAAGGGTTGAACACTAGCACTCAAACAAGCCAATACAACAACATATACCACTGAGCCACAAGGGCAACAAGGGCTTCCTCAATCTCATAATTATATTGAGCTAGTCTCCTCACAGTTTACAAATACATTTTCTTACAATCATCTTGTTGAGTGAAATAACAATGGAAATGAATGTAATTAGAGATAAGGCAGTAAACACGACTTTGATGTGAGTGGGTCACTGTCCTTAGTAGTCCCAGAAAATACTCAATATAATTTGGTAGGTTGTGGAAGCTAACATTGCCCTCGTGGCTCAGTGGTATGTACCACTGGATGATACAGTTTATTTGAGTCCTTGTGTTCGACCCTTGCTCTTTTTGCTTTTTTTGTTACTAATTTTGCTCCAACTTACCTCACATATACACTGCGAAAAGTACAGAGCACATACATGGAACATACAGTTTATATAAGACTTCTAAATTTGTATAAATCCTATGTCACGGCCAACTGGGCGTGTAAATCATTCGTGGACTGGGACGTGGCCTCGACCCTGCGTGACGGACTACAGCTCACGGGAAATCCCTTAATCCAGCTTAATCTCTCGGTGGGCACGGGTGAGATTGTTTCTTGAGTCAATCAACCTGTCGTCTTGCCCTGGAAGTGTCTCTTTGCTGTCGCGAATGCCAAAGGATGGATTGTAGCAGGCAAACCTGACGTGAGCAGAGGACCACTGTTGTTAATGGAGTACTCACCATCCCTGATCAACGTTCACTTTCCCTTCACTTTCCGGTTTGCGATTTGCATTCGAGTCAGCCGCTGGCGGGTGTGATGCTAGTTCATGTGACGAGTCATCACGCTTGTAGTAAGCAGGGGAAATGCACTGTGCAGTACAAGGTGACCTGCTTGACATTTTCCATCATCTTGACCTATCGTGGAACTAGCAAATACACCACTACGACGGTGACGGTGACGAGATGGTAGAAGCGGTGGATGCACAGTTGCAAAGAACAGGAGGGACACTCATGCACTTACTTTACTCATTTCCCTCACTCATAGCATACACACGTGTCCCTGCCCTGCACAAGATGGACGAATGAGTCCATAATATGGTCAACCTTGTCATATGAGGCCTGTGATGGGATCCCTGATCTGCAGTATGTGTGCATGATATGTGTGCATGAAAAGTCGCTATGTACGTCCATGTCCATGATGGATGCTGCCTCATGCCGTGTCATCTGCATTCATCCAGCCACCTGCCATGCAACATCCTGAGAAGCTGCGGCTCGGCACTTGGCACTCAGAAAGGCTTGGTGACTAGACAATCAGGTGCTCACCGTCACCGTCACTGGGCGATAGTGGTTCCTCTGGTATCCATATAGTGAACCTCAATTGCACATTCCCCGCGAATTGCAAACCAAGAATTCTGCATCCATATGTTCGATCACTCCAGAGTCGTCCATTCACATCCCTACAACATACATTGATCCCCCCACCCACTACTGTGCATGCTCACTATGCTCGTGTTCAGTGACCATCAGTAAAACAGCCCTGCTGTGTGGAGCTGTACAGCACTACAGCTCCCCACAGCTCCCCCAGCTCTCCCAGTGAGTGTGCCAGTTTGCTGATGCACCCTCAAGACATTGGATACGATCCCACGTTCACCTTTTCCCCAGTCATTCCCTGATCTCTTTTAGCCACTCAGAAGTTGAAGGAGCCCAACCTTGGCACAATCCAAGTTGACTCATTGGAATACACCATCATCCGTCAAATCTTCTTCAGCTGCCTAATCCATGGTTGAGGTACATCATGCTGGCATGTCTGTTATCAGGGGAAAGACTACATGATCAAGGATTCATGGGTCCATGATAGCAGGGCTACCTGTGAGGAGAGCATTCTCCGGCCAATCCAGGGAATGGTAGGGGTTCCTGAGCTCATTTCTGCCTGGACCATTAAGATTGGGGGCACGGATGATAAAACAGATATACACCGCTTTCCCCTTCCGTATTCTGGTGAGGTTCGGATCCATCGCCAGCTTCTTATGAAACCGGTTGCTATTCCCATATCTGAATTCAAATCTGTCTGGGAGCTCCTCAGCATCTTCATAGACATCCTTGACGGTACGTCAGAGTGGCTAAGTTGCTCATTCACCAATCTAACAATGCACACAGTTCACCAGAGGCTCGTTGTAGAATTCAACATTCTCCACCATGATATCAGCATTAACAACATCATGATGTACGGTTCGGTCAAGGAAGATAACAAGGCCAAAGCATCTTGTGGTGCAAAACTCCCCGTAATGACGATGAAACTCCCCCCCCCCCAGATAATGATGGGGCCTATACTCATTCAGACATTCCTAGCAATGGTACTGCTTTTGTGAGTTGGCTCGTGCAGGGAACTAGACAGAGGCAATAAAGCTCAGTGTTTCGTCTTCGAACACTCTATGTAACTAACCTAGACAGAGGCAATAAAGCTAAGTAGGTTAGTACTAAATAAATGAATGTGTGAGTAGGTATCTTACCTCAGTGTTTCATCTTCGAACACTGAGGTGAAAAGAATCTTGAGCACAGTGAAAATAGTCCGTGCTTACATAAGGATGCTCGTCGCACCAATAAGGAAACTAACAGTAAGTGCCAAAGAATGGTAGTGACAAGATGGGAGTTTCAACAACTGCAACTTACAGCAACATGGGGGATGAAATACGCGAGCAGCAGCTTGCTAGGTGGGATCAAGAAAGACGCAATATGATCCAGGATGGCGATGTGTGTGGCAGCCTTCTTATTGACTTTGACTATGCAACTCTTCTTGATCAGAGTCTGCCCATGGTTCCTGGTGACTGCACTGTGAGTTCTTCCCCCTCATTTGCATACATATGTTGCTCATCATCTTTCAGGGTACAATACCATTCATGTCATCCAAGATTCTTTCTAACTTTAAGAAAGACACAGCCATACATACCGCCAACGATGACATAGAATCACTCATTTACGTCCTTGTTTGGACCTGCGTCCTTTATGCTGGGCCACGTACTGTTCATCAAGACAAGCAAATTACTGAGACCGCCTTGAAGCCCTGGGTTACGGTGCGCAGTCCCAATGATGCAGTGAGCCTTGGGGTCCTCAAAAGCGGAGTCATGAAATACCCCAAGCTTCACTCCACATATCCTTGAGCTCTTCCACATGACGGACGAAATCTGAAGGATCCTAGTTGTTCGAGGGAGACGGGTCTGCATAATGCAGATCTGACTATAGCATTCAGACCCAGAACGCGCCACATTCATGCGTTGTGCATGCTCGGGCGTCCGGACCAGCATTTTAAC
>JAYMGJ010000009.1:0-31946 GCA_037178675.1 Scleroderma bovista | reverse complement strand
TGTAGTGTTAATTACCCAATGTTGTGTAGTGTTGATTACCAAAAGTGCGGACTTCTGATTAGCCATTATTGTTTAGTGTTGATTACCAAAAATGCGGACTATTTAGTTAATGAAAACTACACAATGTTGGTAATCAACTCCAATACACAAACACTACACTACATTTCCTAATCAATAGTCCGCATTTTTGGTAATCAACACTAAACAATAATGGCTAATCAGAAGTCCGCACTTTTGGTAATCAACACTACACAACATTGGGTAATTAACACTACAGATTTTGGGTAGTGCACTACAACAATACTACACAATAATGGCTAATCAACAGTCCGCATTTTTGGTAATGAACACTATCACATCAACACTACACAACATTAGGTAATCAGTACTACACATTTTTGGTAGTACACTACAACAACACCACACAATATTGGTTGATCAATAGTCCGCATTTTTGGTAATCAGCACTACCACACCAAGAGTACCCAACATTAGGTAATCAATACTACACATTTTTGGTAGTACACTACAACAACAACACTACACAATATTGGCTAATCAATAGTCCGCATTTTTGATAATCAGCACTACTACACCAACAGTACACAACATTAGGTAATCCAAACTACACAATATTGGCTAATCAATAGTCCGCATTTTTGATAATCAACACTACCACACCAACAATACACAACATTAGGTAATCCAAACTACACATTTTTGGTAATTAACACTACACAATATTGACTAACCAATAGTCCGCACTTTTGATAATCAACACTACCACACCAACAGTACACAACATTAGGTCATCCAAACTACACATTTTTGGTAGTACACTACAACAACTAATCAATAGTCCGCATTTTTGATGATCAGTACTACTACACCAACAGTACACAACATTAGATAATCAATACTACACATTTTTGTTAGTACACTACAACAACTAATCAATAGTCCGCATTTTTGATAATCAGTACTACCACACCAACAGTACACAACATTAGGTAATCCAAACTACACATTTTTGGTAATCAACACTACACAATATTGACTAATCAATAGTCCGCATTTTTGGTAATCAACACTACCACACCAACAGTACACAACATTAGGTAATCCAAGCTACACATTTTTGGTAATCAACACTACAACAATGACACTACACAACATTGGTTGATCAATAGTTCGCATTTTTGGTAATCAACACTACCACATCAATAGTACACAACATTAGGTAATTAATACTACACATTTCTGGTAGTACACTACAACAACAACACTACACAATATTGGCTAATGGTTCGCATTTTTGGTAATCAGCACTACCACACCAACAGTACACAACATTAGGTAATCCAAGCTACACATTTTTGGTAATCAACACTACAACAACAACACTGCACAACATTGGCTAATGGTTCGCATTTTTGGTAATCAGCACTACCACACCAACAGTACACAACATTAGGTAATCCAAGCTACACATTTTTGGTAATCAACACTACAACAACAACACTGCACAACAACAACACTGCACAACATTGGCTAATGGTTCGCATTTTTGGTAATCAGCACTACCACACCAACAGCACACAACATTAGGTAATCCAAGCTACACATTTTTGGTAATCAACACTACCACACCAACAGTACAAAACATTAGATAATCAATACTACACATCTTTGGTAGTACACTACAACAACAACACTACACAATATTGGCTAATCAACAGTCCGCATTTTTGGTAATGAACACTATCACATCAATACTACACAACATTAGGTAATCAGTACTACACTTTTTTTGGTAGTACACTACAACAACACCACACAATATTGGTTGATCAATAGTCCGCATTTTTGGTAATCAGCACTACCACACCAAGAGTACCCAACATTAGGTAATCAATACTACACATTTTTGGTAGTACACTACAACAACAACACTACACAACATTGGCCAATCAATAGTCCGCATTTTTGGTAATCAGCACTACCACACCAAGAGTACCCAACATTAGGTAATCAATACTACACATTTTTGGTAGTACACTACAACAACAACACTACACAACATTGGCTAATCAATAGTCCGCATTTTTGGTAATCAGCACTACCACACCAATAGAACACAACATTAGATAATCCAAGCTGCACATCTTTGGTAGTCAACACTATCACACCAACAGTACACAATATTGCCTAATCAATGGTCCACATTTTTGGTAGTCAGCACAGTAATTTAATTCTGCAATGTGTATCAATTTTGGGTCTGACCCAGTTTTGCAATGGTTGACAACTTTTTTGCTCAACAGGCCTGACCCAGTTTTGCAGTACTTGACAACTTTGTTTCTCAACAGGCCTGACCCAGTTCTGCAATGTCAGCCTGACCCAGTTTTGCAATGCTTGACAACTATTTCCTCAACAGGCCTGACCCAGTTCTGCAATGTCAGCCTGGCCCAGTTTTGCAATGCTTGACAACTTTTTCCTCAACAGGCCTGACCCAGTTCTGCAATGTCAGCCTGGCCCAGTTTTGCAATGCTTGACAACTTTTTCCTCAACAGGCCTGACCCAGTTCTGCAATGTCAGCCTGACCCAGTTTTGCAATGCTTGACAACTTTTTTTCTCAACAGGCCTGATCCAGTTCTGCAATGTATATACAATGTCAGCCTGACCCAGTTTTGCAATGCTTGACAATTTTTTCCTCAAAAGGCCTGACCCCATTCTGCCATGTCAGCCTGACCCAGTTTTGCAGTAATTGACAACTTTTTTCTCAACAGGCCTGACCCAGTTTTGCAATGTATCTACAACATCGGCCAGTCCCAGCTTTGCAACACTTGTCAATTTTTTTGTTCAACAGGCCTGACCTAGTTTTACAATGCTCCCACCAGTCCCAGTTCTGCAATTTTTATCAAACATCAGCCCATCCCAGTTTTGCAGTGATTAATGTCCCTCAGGCCTGTACTAGATTTGCAATAATAGAAAACATCGGCCTGGCCCAGTTCTGCGAGCATCGGCCGGCGTCGGCTAGTTCCACCTTTACAGGCAAATGTACATGTCCGATGACCCACTTTTGCGAGGGTTTGTGACTGAACTACCTGAAACTAGCACTGCTCTGACAGCTTCCACAACTCACATTTTGTTTTTATTTCTATCAGAAGGTTCTGTATTGTCATTTTTATACCACTTAGTCAAGTCATTGTGTAGTTCTGAGACAGGGTGTTTAGATTTTGCAAGACCAACACTATGATAACACATCAGAAGAGGCAAATCAAACACAGATGTCAACCATGCCAGTCTCGAAGCACAGTATACCCCCCGACTAAGCAGTGAGAGAATGCATAGGACGGTCAAAGAAACAAACCATGTCATGGATGACAATGACGACATACATACAAAGGCATCGAGAATTTGTAAAGGAAAGCAGATATAGCTAGGTACTTTTGAAGCATGTGTCATACATATTGAGCAGCGAGTCACCAGCACCAGCACAATAAATACCTGATGCTTAGGAGGAAGGAAGAGGAGGCGGTGCATCAGGCTGCGGCGCAAAGATCAAGTTAAGCAGAGGCGTCGTCTGGCTGTCCTCGTTCAGTACAGTCGCGATGATAGACCGCCCCGTGAACGAGCGTCCAACGAGTGCCTTCAGCCCAGCCTGTGCGTCAAGCGCATCTATGAACTTGACATACACCCGCCCGACACCAGTGGCTTTGTCTGCGCATTGTGCGTCGAGAGCAGACTGGAAGGCTGTCTCGCCAGCCGCAAATTTTGTCTTGTCCTTCTTTACCGGCCGAGGGATACACAGATCTTCTACGGCATCGTATCAAGAGCATTCTTCTTTGACGTCTTCGTAAATATCGCCGTCCTCCTGGTCATCTACGAGATCTTCGGGTGTGACCATGTTGAGCATGAGCAGGATGCGTGCATCCGAGGTGTTGCTTTCGCCCGCTGGCATAATGGGGCGAGGTATCTCTGGGAACTGGTCGTAGGGCAAGTTGGGCATTCGGTATTTGTCGCCGAGTTCCATACCGTTCAAGCTTTGAATAGCGACGTCAGTAACAGAGGCATCCACATATTCGAAGAACGCAAATCCCTATTGTGTGGTTAGTCAGCAACGAAGAGTACGTTACATGACTCCCACCTTTGAAGGACCGTTTCCATTCTCCCGAACGAGGTTGAAAGCCTTGAGCTCGCCAAAGCTCTTGAGCAGTTCTTGCACCTGCTCCTCGTTGAGGTAAGCTGGTAAACCTCCAACGAACACTTTGTTGATCGAGTCTGGAATATTGGTGGAAACCACACCAGGGACGTGGACGCTAATTGGAATCATCTCAGGGCCGCCGCAATCCTTTGGTCTACGAATTTTCAATGGACCGTTGATGAAGATGATGCCATCAAATGCCATGGCTGCTGTTGCGTCTTTGGTGCTTTGAAAATAGATGAAGTAATGTAAATGCCGCTGTATCGGGCTACATCATAGCGAACACCAACCTTGACAAACGCATAATTTTTCTGATAGTTGCATTGAACCGCGAGGACAGGTTTTCCTGGACCACCTGTACCGATGCTCATTTCGACCATCTTGCTGTTGGAGAAGTCGGCAAGGTTCTGCTCGTTGACGTCAGATGTGATGCTGCCGATATAGAGGCGCTGGGACTGCCTAGACAAGTTAGGGTTGCTGCCTATGCCCATTCCGAATGGCTGGACGGGGATTGGGGGCGGGAGACCTGGAATACCGAAAATCGGTGGGACCTGAGTATGGTTAGCACCGGGGAGATTGAAGAGACCTGTAGATTTATAGTCAGATGAGCTTCACACATGACGACGCTCTCCTACCAGTTTGTTTCGCTTGCATGGCGGAATACTGGTCATACCGTGGTGCATGGACATCCCATCCAGAGGCTTTGCGTCTGCGCTGTGACAGGGGAACACTCCCTTCAGGAGTCGGCGACCTCCTCTCTGGCGTAACGTCACCACCGGCGTCTTTCCGTGCTCGACCGCCCCCTCCCCCACCCCACCCCTGCGAGCAGGCGAGCCCTCTTCACGCCCTCGACGGTGACCACGCTCATCATCGCACCTGAACTCGCGGCGCCTATCATCGTCCCGCCTATGTTCCTCGTGCTGCTCCCTCTCCACGCGCGGCGGCCCACCATTACCACCATCGGCGCCACCATAGTCTCTGCGCCTATCGTCCCGCCGCGACGAGTACCGCTCCCTCTCTCTCTCACCGTGCCGTTCCCGCTCCCTATCTCTATGCCCATGCGGCTCCCGCTGCTCCCTATCCCTATGTTCTCTGTCCCTGTCCCGCTCTCCACGATGTCCGTCTCTGTGGCCTTACTCACGCTCCCAATCACGATGTCCACCGCCATCTTCGTACCTGCTCCTTCATTCGTGGTCGTCGTTACGGTGTCCTCGTTCTATGTAGAAAAGAAACAAAACCAAAAAGTTCTCGTGAGCAAATTTGCGGTACTGCTGATGATGGACGGACAGATTCAGCAGGATTCGGGTGGGGCGTGCGGACGAGAACGAGACTATGGGCCCTCGATGCTCGATAGGCTAGCTAGATATGTGAAAAAGGGACACACACACGCATGCATGTACGTGCAATGAAAGGGCGGAGGAGAGAGGAATGCACCGATGAGCATTGTCGTCGTCACTGCACAAAATAAAGGGAGAAGGAGGGAGGGGAAAGAGGTCAGGAAAAAGAAAAATGTCAAGTACCTCCATCGCCTCTCTTCAAGTACGAGCCGGCTTTGACTGCCAAAGTGAAAGGCCTGTGTATAGTATCTGCACAAAAGGATCATGTTTTAACTTACCTCCTGCATCTGCCATCATCTTGGAGAGCCTGAGTGAGTGTGTGTTTACTTGTCGAGGTGATGATGATGAGCGAGAGAAAGAAAAAAGGAAGTGCAGACTCATCCTCTCAGTAGAAGACGACAAAGACAAAGCTGCCGCGGCCCACATCAAACACATCCACACCTTTCAATCAGACCCATCCCACATCCTGACCTACTCCGACGGATCACTGCACAAAGACGAAGCAGGTCAGCAGAGCGCAGGAGCTGGATGGACAGGATACCACGGTCCACGGCCCCCATGAAGTCTTCCATGGGTCCAAACCTTTGGGCCCTTACATGGAAGTTTACGATGCAGAAGCCACCGCCATCAACGCAGCAGTGAAGGCTGCCATAGACTTCGCAACAGAAAACAACGTCACCCACATCCACGTCTTCGCTGACAACCAAGCCGCTGTCCAGATGGCATTCGACGCTGTACCGGGTTCATCCCAACACACCAACCTGCACACCCGCTCTCTCATCATCTCGTTCCTCGAGTCCTCGAACCAACACTACGTTGAAATCGCGTGGGCACCCGGTCACAAAAACATCGTTGGCAATGAACGAGCGGACACCCTGGCGAAAGCAGCAACTGAAATCATTGTAGACAACCCACCCATCTCCCTCTCCCACGAGAAATCCCAATCCCGTCAACGCCTTGTCTCAGCCTGGACGGAAGAATGGCACAAGCAACTCCAACGCCCAAGCGGCTTCCTACAAGCAAATAGATTCACCCCGGCCCTAAAACCCCACGAGCATTTCACCCATACACCCCGCGACATCTATGGCCGCCTCATCCAATGTCGCACAGGTCACGCCTTTATGGGTGAATACTACAACAAACACGTCCCCACGGAAGACCGCTCCTGCCCATGTGGCGAACTACTCCAATCGCGCGACCACATCATAGCCACCTGCCCCACGTATGAAGAACAACGCCAGATCCTCAAATCCGCCTCTGAGGATCTTGTCACGTCTGACATCATCGGCACCACAGAAGGCATAGAGGCATTGGTAAAATTCCTCCGCGCCACCAACGCATTCAAAAAACATCGCGCCCCCACCCCACCCGAAGTACCTCCAGTACAATCATGACACTACTCTGACCTCCCTTCTACCCAGGTCACTCCCGCCGTCCTTACCACACGCAAAATGTCCCCAACGGACACCTCACATGACCCCTACCCACCCAAAGTATTTCCTGCACAACCGCAACGTCGTACTGACCCCCCTTTTTTCCAGATCGTGAATTTTCGCATCATCATCAGCATCGGACTATTCTGTTTATTGCACGCATCATGTTTCCACTGTGGTTACTCCATAAGACCCTCATACCTAGATGACCTACAAATACTTGTTATATAGTACCTTTTCTCTCTAAATACGTTACTCTCCTACGGCCCTGTGGCACCGTGTCTTAGCACTTTTTGTTTGCTTGCAGTGGGATATAAATTTGGAATTCTCTCTCTCTCATCCTCTCAGTAGACCCCCGACACTGCCGCACAGCTTCCCAGTGAAACTTGTTCGCTCCTTGCAGCACTTCTAGGAACAACTTGTCTCCTAGTACATCTCTACCATGTCCACCGACTTACCCTATGCCGCGGACGCTCAAGTCTCGCTATCCTACGACGAACTCGAGGTGCGTGTACTGTTGATCCCGTTTATTTGCAGCACCCAGCACTCCACCGGTAGGGAATGGCACGGGTGTACCCACGGGTGTCCACCTGCATACCCGCACCCGGATCCGTGCTAATTGAACACCCGGACCCATGGGTCCGGGTGTCTCATCGGATTGCAGATTTTGCCACCCGAAAAGACACCCGCGCGGGTGGGACCTTCGGGCGTAGTAATACTATATACTGAAGTAAATAAATTGTAGCTACAACATGATACAGTACGTTATCGCGCTAGAACGGAGGGTGGGGAGGTCGACGATCGTCAATGTCATTGTGCTGGGTGGAGGGTTGTCGCCGTCGTGTGATGGTCATCGTGTGGTCATGCTGGATGGAAGGATCGTCGCCTCTGTTGTCCTGGCGCTGGTGTGCATGCGCTGGCGTCATTGTCATTGTCTCGCCTTGCCACGGGCGTCCGATCGTCGTCATCGCAAGGCTGGGTGGAGGAGTGGTCGCCCCCATTGTCCTGGCGCTGGTGTGCACGCGCTGGCGTCATTGTTGTCCTCTCACCCTTGGCATTTGCCATGGGCGTCTCGTTGTCATTGCGAGGCTGGGTGGAGGGGTGGTCGCCTCCGTCGTCCTGGCGCTGGCATGCACGCACTGGCGTTGTTGTTGTCGTCTTGCCGTGGGCGTCTCGATGTCTTCGTGCTGGCGTGGACACGTTGCCGACTCACCGTGATCGTCTTCATCATTCTGGCGTGGACGCACTGCTGCCGTCGCCATTGTCATCGTCGCCGTGTCATGGTGGCATTTGCCATGCATGCCTCGTCGTCGTCGTCTTTGTCGTGGTGGTGGCTGCGCCATTGATGCTGGTTTTTGTCATCGTCGTTGTCATTCTGGCGTGCACGCGCTGCTGTCCTCGTCGTCATCGTCTCGCCATGGCATTTTCCATCAGCATCTTGACGTTGTCATCTTCATCGTGCTCGTGTGGACACGCTGCCGTCGTCGTCGTCGTCGATCTGGCGTGGATGCGCTGCTGTCGTCGTCGTCATTGTCGTCATCCAGAGGGACATGATGGCCGTGACGCTGGTCGTCGTGCAGGTCGTCGTGGTCGCGGGTGCATCGTTGTGGTGGTCGTGGTGGTGGCTGCGCTGTCAATGCTGGTCGTTGCTGTCATCCATGTGGCCGTGGGTGCGTCGTAAACCAAGCGACGGCGAGCGGAAGGTGGACAGAGAAGGACTGGGGAGCGACATCGAAAGGTTAGTAGCCAAGGTGATCAGAGTAGGAGAGGGCTTACCTTGGCACAGTATGTAGTTGAATACTATGATGCGCGAGACGTCAGTACTATGTTATGTAATCAACTTCCGCGGGTGGCTGTACCCGTGCCCATGGGTGCGGGTTTTGGCGCAGGTGCCCCAGTGCTGACCCACACCCGCACCCGTGTGGTACCCACACCCAGGACCCGCACGGGTACACCCGTACCCGTGCTTTTGCCTATCCACCGGCAGGTCCTCCGATTACAATGAAAGAGCTCGCCCAGTCGCACATCACCCCCAGTGAAAACTGGTTATTGCCTGGTAGGATGTGGTGTGACGAGATATCACTTATTGAAGAAACTCAGATGTGGTCATACTGAGTCACACTGGGTCGTATTATGAGACTGACGTAGTATACGGGGGCACGACTCTGTATCACGCTATCTCATTTTTTTCGTGTAATCATACCTGCGCATATCTGGGAATATCCTGCTGTGCCGCCGTGCACCTTGTGCAATATGCCCACATATGCTCCCATATGATGTGATATTATGAAGTCACACCTGCTCATATCTGGTAATATTTCGTCACCTGCGCTCACACTGCTGCAAATAGGCTCAAAAATGATGGTATATTACATTCTAATATGTAGGTGTATCTAGCAGGGTGCAGGGTATGCGTACATGGATGTATGCAGGTGATAATAACAGGACCGTCTGACGTCCATTGTCGTTCCAAAAATGCCTGCAAGGCCAAGGTGTCAATATACTGATCAATAAAGTAAGAAACCGTCCTGTAATTGCATCAACTTCAATGCACGAAAGGGATGCCCAAAAGAATGCGGGTGCCGATGAAAATGAGGGCGTAGTTATCTAGTAGAGCTTTCCGGTCTCGATAACGACCTTGGACCAGCCATTTGTGTCAACCTGCTGACGAATGAGCGCGCCTCTCGTATCGCTTTCTCATTCACCAGTTCCTTGGCTTCTTTTTCATAAGCCTGGAATTTTATCTCATTAGTACCTGGCCATAAGAATGAATGAGACATACTTCGCGTTGAGCCGGCATCAGCACCTTGTCATAGTAGGCACAGAAGTCCTCTTTTTGTCCGTTCACGTTCACTTGTTTCAGCCATCGTAGCATACAGAGATTCCTAGAGAGCGTGTTAGCAAGCGCATCAGTTATAATAAACTGTACTTACCGTCCGTTTTTGGTGCTCGATGGCCATAATTTCGCCTTGGCTTTGGCTGTTGTACTATTCGTAGTTGTGTCCGAACCGCCGGATCCATCGCTTGGCGTGTTTGTCGAGCACTCACCAGACAGATGGGATGGCCCAGTAGGGCACGGCTTTGGGGGATCTGGGATGGGAGGGACAGCCGCTGTCTTCACTTTTGATGCAGCGCTAGCCAATAAAAGCCTGCATTCCGACGATCAGTGAAGTGACCGTCAATTAGCCAAATACTTACATGGGGTCATATGGCACCGAGCTGTGGGTGGCGGGCACGTTGTTGACAACCGGCGAGTTTTCCTTGTTCGCTGAGCACTCCGGTTGGCTTGTACTAGCTTGTGCAGGCAGTGTCCCAAGCGTGTTGCTTTCCATTGGGCGGACGTCCGATTTGGTGGTGTGAATCGTGTGTGGCTCTAAGGAAATGTTAGTAGCGCCAATAGGATAATCAAGTACTCACCGAGACCCTCTGATTCTTGTGATTGTTCCATGGCATCCTCCTCTTCACTCTGTCGGAAATCATGGACAGGCGTCTCTATGCGGGTATGAGCAAGAGAATTTTTTTTAAAGCACTCAGACCTGGGCTCGTCACCCCTACAGTGCCTGAGTGGCTGGATGGGCTGGATGACTGCCCATACCCACGAGCGATGCCTTCGTGAGTGCCTGGCACGTTCTCCACTGTGCTGGCTCGACTGATCAGTAGACAGTATCATATAGAATAACTCACCTTTTTGTTTCTTGCTCGATGGCCGTAAAGTATCCGCGTGCCCCTTCCGCTTCTTAATGATGGGCTTGCTGACTTCGAGATCTTTGTCCTCGTCGGATGCTTCTTCCTTGACAGTGTTGCGTGCGTTCTTCTTCAAGTTCCCATCGGCATCCAAACGGGAAGAGCACCAGGAGGGGTATAGATGCGTGCAAAGATAGTCAAGCTTCCATCCATCCTCGGCGAGCTTGAAGAACGAGAATCCCTTCTCCATGGTCGAATGTATGAATTGCCGGGTACTCGTGCTGGCCTTGCCCCAGGTGTCTGGAGCCATGTTGCGTTGGGCAAGTTCCGTCCATCCCGCTCGTAATGCTTTCCAAGCATTTTCGAGTTTGTTGGCCTCAGGGACTTCGCCGTTTTCCTTTTTGAGGTACCCATATAGGCCGCGGTTGCTACGTTGGGCTTCTGGGGAGTCCAGCCAGTCGTTGTAGTCCTTTCTTGTCCAGAAACGCACTTCTTTATGCGTCTCGCGCGTCAGAGGCTTCTCGTCTTTGTTCGTTTCCTGCAGAAAAGAGTCAACCTCCAGGATGGTTGGTGCAGACGATGGCAATTTGACTACGCCGGCAAGTTGGTCGAAAAGGTTCCTGCCGTGTGAGAGTTAGCCATAGAAAATATAGACATTCAAATATTCATATACGTACTTGATTGTATCGCGCTCGGCAGTGACTTGGACCAAATTGCGCTCGAGCGCATTGCACCTATCGTGCAAGAAACTAAGCCAGTGGTCGTGCATATATGCACCCTAAAAAACTGTTAGCTCGTCAGAGTGAACTAAATATACTTGGAATGACTTGATGGAATGCAGGTGGGCTGATCTGAGCCGAGTAGGAGAACCCAGTTGGGCCCTGCGTGCCGATCGGCCCTGGCACTTCGTTTGGTAAAGGCGACGTGAACAAGTCGTTGTCGTTGCGTTCATTGCCTGATGGAAGAAGTGAGTTAGTTGTATGAGGAGAAAGGGGATGGGAAACATGATGAGGATGGTGGGGGAGGAAGCGAGGATTTGGGTAAGGTAAAATTCCCATCCCTTTGATTACCTCACCATTAGTCTCGACTCTTAATTAAAAACACGCCCACTACCCTGTCATAACATAACAAACAAACATGTCATCGCCGCCGACTCATTTACTCTTTGCTCCCACGCCGACCATTACTATGGTCCAGAATGATGTCTTCGTCGACATCGAAGCCCTTGTCTCTGATTGGGACGTGTACACGTTCTCTCTTGATATCCCTTCACCGGGAAAAAAGGTAACCTTCATCCAACTTGTAATTGAGTTTACTAGTCTCATCAAAGATATTAGAGGGTCGTCTTGCGCATCAAACACCCTGAATTACACAAGTATAATCGTCCTCGGGTCAGGGAACCATATGCACAACCCATCCTACTCGAAAACATCACCCTAGAATACAGCCAAGACTCCGATTTTGTGCGAGAAGACCTCCCAATCAAGCTGGAGTCATCGGAGGCTTGCACGGTTCCCAAGGTGGAAGAAGACTCTTATTCCCTCAGCATCAAGTCTGAAGATCGCGCTGATTCCTCGTAAGTCCTTTCCCTCAAAACTCAGTATATCTCACAACTCCACCAGCGCGTTGGGTACTGTATCCCCATCGTGTCGCATTTTCAAGGAAGAGGACTCCACACAAGGCAACGTCAAGCCAGGGCCCGACGTTAGCATCGAGTCAGATGCAGCTGATCGCGTCTATCCATTGTAAGTCATTCATTCATTAATCAAAGTATATTTGACTTCTCTACTACCAGGGTGTCTTCTACTATAGCCCCACTCCCCTGCCGTGTGCTCATCAGACGCACCAGTGATCCGGCACGAGAGGGAGATGGACCCCCCAACTCGTTGAAGTATTACATTCGATCATTCGATCCTTCAATTCTCCCGTTCGAAATCACTCAAAGGAAGGCGGGCATTGCAGCGCGTGACGAGGAGCAGGAGCGGGAGAACAAACATCGTAGACTACTCTGATACCTCTTGTCGCATTGTAATTATTCTTGGTGCTCAGTCTTTGTTATCATGCTTTCAAACAAAGTGTTGTCAATTGTCCATTAGATATTGTATGTACTGTACAACTATTCAATGTCTTGGCCCATGTCGTCATTGTCGGCTTCACGATACACGCTGTAAGGTACTCCCCAGTTAGCTATGTCATAGCCCGGACGCTCCATCATACAATACATTTCTTGCTCCACGCCTGATGGCAAAGCCATCCACCGAGGGATCATCGCAATCACGCCAGTGATCTGTTTGACATGGATGACTGAGATCGTGTCCGTTAATTGCGAAGCCAACACGACGTGACTGGAGCGTTGAAGTAGCTCGGGGTCGGGCGCAGAATACATTCGGACGAGGGCAACATTGGCAAACTCGGCGTTCTCGTCCGCATCTGCAATGGCCAACCTAGTGAAGTATTGTACTTCTCCACATCGAGTGACTTCTTCATCGAGAAACTACACCACGTCCTTGTCAATGATGCGACTAGGTGTAAGATAAGTGTACTTACTTTGACATTCCGTGAGATGCGAATTTGCTCTGGAGGCCGAAGCGCCTCTCTCCAAGCAGAGCGGGCGATCTGGCCATTTGGTAGGCGCAGTCGGGCCCACTTCTTGATACGTGGTAACAGGTGTCCAGGGCCGAGAAACTGTGAGATGGCGGCAGCTTCGTCACCACGGGGAATGGTCGCGTTCTTGGAACGTTTACGAAGTAAGATGTAACCGTTGCCAAGGTCGACCGACCCATGCGGCAGTCCATTATTTGAATCATTGAGTTCTGGCATGATGCTGAGTAGTGAGTTGACCTGGCACCGCCGCACGCCCTCGCGGGATAAATTGGCGAATGGTTTGGATGGCTGTCGGATTTGCTCACCCAGGTTGCCGATTGTGCGCTCCATCGTCCATTGGGCATAGCAGATTGGAGGCCCTTTGTGGATAGCCTCTGAGACAAGGTGGGCGACTTGGTGGACACATGGGCAGATGAAGTGGATGCGGGATTCGCGTAATTTGTAGTAGACAAGCTCGAACTCGTGCTCCCAACTGCACAGCAGTGCATGCGCATCGAGGAGCTCTTCTTTCGTCAATGTGCTTTGGCACATGATTTGGAATCTGCGCACGAGTTTGCAGTAATTCCTCCAGTAAACAAGAGGTAGGGTGCCGTAGAGGAGGATGGGTGCGAGGCCGAAGATATAGAGCTGGAATTCCCAAGTCTTATACTGGGTGTTGATCTTCTCAGCGATGTTGCGGGGCTTGCGATCATATGAGCTGGGTAGGAAATGGCCGGCACGCTCAACTGCATTGCCATGCGCACGCCAGACTTCTTCATTCGATAGAACGGCCCATGGCCAGTCGGCTGGGTTGTCATCGACAGCGTGATCAAATGTGCCACGCCAAAGTGAGATGAGGAGGTCGCTGATGTTGCCCACGAGATGCATGATGTCCGTTGTCATGCATAAGGGCATGCCGAGGGATCGGGTTGGAGAGAGTGCGAGAATGAGGGGGGGCTTGGTTAGACCCGTTTCAGTCTTCTTTTTGTCCCATTGAGTTTGGTTGGGCACGGCGACGATGGTCCGGAGATGGGCAGCATACTCACCACATCCGCCAAGTGGGAGCCTGAAGACATCGATGTCGGGGTGATCACTGCCTCGGGGACAACGGTCGCGAGGCCTGAGTAATGCTGGGTAGTAATGCTTGCCGTTCGTTTTGCGTCTGCTGATAGTACCACAATACATGCGACAGCCATTCTTGCCACTGTGACCAACCATGCCATTCCAGTAAACGAGGCTGGGTCCGTCTGCGGTGGTAAATATAAGATACAAGTCAGAGATGTAACGGGAATCTGTACGCGCGTTCCAGATGGAAAGCCCTTCGGCTTGAAGCGCAGCAAGATGGTGCATGCCTGGAAAGAGGAAAGAGTCAACATTCTTGGGCTTGTTGGGGCCAGGAATAAAGCCACCCAGGCAAACGTGGACTTTGCGATAACGTTTGTCCGGGGGTAAGTTCACGATGATCCATATGTATATCCAACAATCGGATTCCTTGCTGTCGTATAACTGGGCTCCGTCGAGGGAGACCATGAGAATGATGTCGTGGGCTTTGATGTCACCGTCAAGGACAGCCCCGAGATAGTCCCACCCCATGGCGATATCATCGACAACAGGGATGCCACCCGTCTCCCGTATCTGCTGTAAAACCTCTTCCGTCCGTTGACGTAGGTAGTCCATATCTGCCGCACTGTCTTTGTTCCGGTATAGGGCTTGGAGCTGGGGACCGATGGGGATTGTTGTGAATGTTTGAGCGGCGACCTTGGACCGCCCATGCGTTCCCTGAAACATCTCCTCCTTCCAGCGAGATGTGGTGCACGTTGGGCACGTATTGAGATGGGCGAATGGACCGGTATACGCGATGCATGTATTACGACACATGTCATGTTTGATGGAGACGACACCAGTATATGAAGCGATGAGTTTTTCAATGTTGTGAAAACTCAAAATGTTGTCTCCACCGAGAGCGCCGGTAAAGGCGATCCTTGCCGCTTGACAGACACGATTATACGCGATTTGAGAGGTATTTTCGAGGGCAAGATATGTTGCGATGGAGAACCGCGTGCCTGGATTGTCGATGCAAATGACTTCATCAGGAGGGTTCCGTAACCGCTCGAGAGCGTCTGCACTGAGGTTAGCAACTGGATCGTTGAGTGAGGCATTCTTGAGGGCCATTATAAAGGCCATGGTGTGGCGCATGGAGGGAAGGTTGGCTGTGGCTGCTAAAGCTGCAATATCAACGATAGGATGTTGCCTTCGTTGATACTCTATGTTGATTCACGGGATATCCCCACGATCCCCTGGAGGCGTCTGGGGCAGATGGTCGGGCGTGCGTGTGTGGTCGGGCGTGCGTGGATGGTCAGGCGTGCGTGGATGGTCGGGCGTGCGTGCGTGGTCGGGCATGCGTGGATGGTCGGGCGTGCGTGGATGGTCGGGCGTGTGTGGTGGTTCCTACAATGGATGTCAGTGTCGGTGTGCGAAGCAGTCGGTAAACGACATACCTCGCCATGAAAGTCCCTTGGAGGCGTCTGGGGCAGATGGTCGGGCATGCGTGGTGGTTCCTACAATGGATGTCAGTGTCAGTGTGCGAAGCAGTCAGTAAACAACATACCTCGCCGTGATAGTCCCTTGGAGGCGTCTGGGGCAGATGGTCGGGCGTGCATGGTGGTTCCTACAGTAGACGTCAGTACAAACAGAAAGACTCCAGCTGATGGGGGCGACGCACCTCAAGGTCATCCTCTAAGGGTGTTTGAGGCGGACGATCAGGCGTTCCTGGGGGTTCCTACAATAGATACCATAATCTCGAGGTTAGTATCACAGTAGACGGAATGGAAACGACTCACGATGTTCTGGGTGCGAGCCCGTTTGCGACGTCCCACACGGTGACGAGCGTCCTCGACTGTCTCAAGCCGTCTTTTGACCATGGCTTGGATGGTGGCTGCGCGGGTGGTATGGACAGACGGTCGGTCTTCTCTGGAAGCTTGTAGGTGTTGCTTCTCTTCCTCGGTCTCGGCTTCTTCAATGTGGCAATACCAAGTTGCTTTTGAGACTTTATGGGGGCGTCCGAAGTCGTAGTTGCAACACAGACATGTGTATTCCGTTCGAGCTGCACTCGAAGCCATGGACGAAGAGCTGGTGGATGTGGAAAGGGATGGGGTAGAGCGCAATGCGGATTGTGTGCACATGCACACGTGCGCTGGTGTGTGGTGCGTAGACACTGTGTCCGCTGCGTAGTGTAAAACGATGCAATCGATATACGTAGCACACAACACAGCCCAAAAAGGAAGGCATCATATTCAGGAGGAGATCTCATCATATTTTTCACATCGATTTCATATCTCGTCACACCACATCCTACCAGGCAATAACCAGTTTTCACTGGGCCTGATGATTGAGTGGTTGCTCCTACTATACCCAGTTGGTGATCACTTAGCATGCAGACATTTTGTTACTAACTCATGATCAAGGCAATCCGAGTATTCATTCTTGAAAAAGACGACTCTGATCTTCAGCAAAACCTCTTGAGCAAGGAAGAACTCAACATTCTCCGGGATGTCCACCAAGTTTTGGAAGTTGCTCACTCGGCCCAAGAGTCGCTCTCTGCAGAACTTACCCCAACATTGTCAACAGCAATGCCTTTGTACGAAATCTTGATTGAAAACTGGACAGTGCTCAAAAGTACAATCCCCGAACTTTCTCATTACATAGACATTGCGCTCTCAAAGCTGAAAGAATATATTAAGGAAGGTCGGAAGACCAGAATCTATGCTCTGTCAATGGGTAAGTTATTTTCACAACACAACACATTTTTCACTCGAATCTCATATTTTCCATCAGCTCTGAATCCTGACATGAAATTTGACTGGATATCAAAGCACTGGGAACACAATGATGCATGTGCCACATGGGAATGGATACTAGAAACGGTAACCACTTCTTGCCTTCGTCAAGACTCAAAATGCTAAGTGACAAGCCCAGATGACAGCCTATCGAACAGCAAGTCGGGAAGCTGGGTGTGCTAACAAAGTGTCCATGGCAACAGACCATGATCGTACCTTCCAAGCTGCAAGAGCCCAAGCTCGGGCCATCTCACGCCTTTCTAGCATCAACATTACCATCCACCACTCATCTTCCACATCAACTCTTGAGTTGCCATCATTTGGTGTATCAGCCAATTCACCAGCCCTGAGTCAAACCCCAACACCAGTACCAATGTCAACACAACTGGACGAACAATGCCAGCAGGCATGCGAGCAAGATCACATTGACACACAATGCGAACTTGAGCGTTATGAGCAGGAGCCAGTTACAATTTCACATGGCGAGCGTGTGACCAATCTTGTTCGGTATTGGGAGGTGTGCACTTTCATCACTACTAATACTAATCTCGACCCTGATTTGATGATTGTTGTCTTACAGTGCAATGAACAAGTTTTCCCACTTCTTTTTCGTGTTGCAATGGATGTTCTTCCTGCACAGGCACTGCAGTTCCTTGTGAACATGTTTTTTCATCAAGCAAGGAGACTTGTATGCTACGAAGGAGTCGGATTTCCCCTCAGTTGATGGAGGCTCTTCAAGTACTCAAGTTTGCACACAAATGAGACCGCCTCAACTTCACTATAGGTCTTGTCGCACATGAGGAGGATTGTCTGGTGGATTCAGTCAGCTCAGATCATCCCCCACAGCCATGATAGTAGTCTAACTATGATATATGACTTCACTTTGAGACTTCGAGCACATAGTAACTACCTCAATCGGAGCCTTAAACTTATCCGAATCTTTCTGAGTTGCCATTGGTTGGGTTCAGCGGGCTGAACTCATTTGACTTCAGTTCGTTTAAGTTCGAAAAACGAACTCAAATGAATTTTTGGCTTTGGTTTGATTCAACCCAGTTCACAGCAACACTAGAATGAGCTGACTGCCGAAGGTATTGTGCTCTGGTGGGCGCCTGACCCGTACAATTGTCGTTCGGGATGGATGCGACGTGCATAGGACATGCCATTGGTGAAGAACTGGTACATTGAACATTGCCCTCCAGGCCAACCTGTCAAGGCCCGGGTCTTGTATCAGAAGCCTCTCAAATGCTTCATTCTGAACAAGCTCAAGACCCGCTTGGAGAAGGGTATGACAAGAACCTCTTCCATCAACTGAAGGTGACCAAATTCTTTCAAACAACGTGTTTGGATTGGGTCAAGGCTGATTTGCAGGTTTGCAGGCAGGGCTACAAGATGCTCAAGTGGTTGATGCATCGCAAGGTATGCATTTATTGTCATTCCATATTCAGTATGCTTATGCATCTATTCTATAGAATTTGAACTACCTCCATTTCGATTACAACTCCACCTGAGGGAGATCAACCAGATGGAGAGGGAGATGTGCCAGTATATCCCTCTTATATTCTTCCACTAACAAAGAAGTCTACCCCTTTGCCATACTGTTTGCCGCCCCTACTTGTGGCCTCACCCCATCATCATCAAACGAGCAATGGTGCTCACCGTTGAATGTGCCCCCTCGCTGACATACTCTACATTGTCCCCTGCCTCCTTTGCAGCACCCTGGCCGGCATCAGAGACCTTTCCACCAAGATCGTATCAGCCAATGTTTGTGCTCGCTCACCCCCAACTCTTTCCAAAGGTCTGTCCATTTATCGCCATACCATCATCCGAAGAATGTCTATATCTGTATGGATGCCCCAGATCTTCCATCATTTTACTTTGATCCCAATGATGACGGCTTTAAGCTCCTGGAGGAGATTGATTGGGGAACAACCTGATGGCTGAAGCTATCACGCTCTGGTTGGCACCTGACCCATACAAGCGTCGTTCAGGATGGATGCGACATGCACAGGACGTGCCATTGGTGAAGAACTGGTACATTGAACATTGCCCTCCAGGCTGCAAGGTATGCATTTATTGTTCGTTCATATTCAGTAGGTTTACTATAGAATTAACTACCTCCATCTCAATTACAGCATGAACTTGAAGCCTGCCAAGACTCTCACAATGAAAGAGTAGAAAAAGGCTACACATTTCACCTGGGCTGTGAAAATTTGCATCTTACCAAGCTTGTTGCAGATGCCCACTGTCACGCACCAAACAGGTTTGGTACAGTGAACATGGAAGATAACGCCTATATTGAATGATCCTTATGCGAAGGATAAGCACGACGGACCCTCATCATAGCCATCTATCGCACAAGATGACTATCCTGATGCGAGAGATGAATGCCAATGCAGACAGTCATCTATCACACGAGGACCGCCAAGAAGCAGAAGAAACTGAAGGAATAATGTCAATTGTGGTATGAGAAAGGAATGCACACATCTGCAGTCCAACTCCCATACCAGAACGATCAAAGAAGCCAAAGAATTGATGGAGAAACAAAGGAGAAAGAGAAGAAATGATTTTTAGTGCCCAAATGTCATTTTTAGGCGCCCAGTGCCAGCATTCCGATATTTTGAATAGCTCCGTTGTTTCTGAAGCTATCAGGCATGTGACTATACCGTCAGAGAGCCTAGAGCGTGGTCTATCTGCCTGTCAAGTTCCGACGCAAATCCGTTCATTTCCCACGGAGATATTCCCCCTGCACTCCAGATGTTCGCTTCATCGCTCACTATGGGGTCCGTATTTTCTCTGGATCATTTCTCTGCTATTGCTGCAGATCTCCACTATGTCCTGCTCTTAGGACAGCCTCTCCCAGAGTTCCCGTGCACTGCCTGGCACATATCTTCCCAGCCTGCTCCCTCAGTCCCTCTTGTTCTTGGTCAGCGCGTTCTCCTCATCAGTCCTGCATCAAGGACGTACTTTGGTCATCTTAGGTCTATTGTCAAGCTTGAGAAGTCTTCTCTGGTCATCTCTGTGTCCCCTGAGCCCTCAGCCTATGGTCCCTTCCTCCCAGATACTTGCCATGACCATCTTCCTCTGTCGTTCGTCTCGCTTCCCTGGATGCGTCGAATTCAATACTCTATCTGCTTCCCTACTTTCAGACGATGTCCCCCAGCACCATGACAGTTATTCCCCCACTTTATAGTGCTATTAGGAAGAAGAACCCTCTCTCGTTCTTTCCCAGAAGAGAGCTCATCAAGGGAGCCCATGGTTGCGCTTCAGCGGCGCTAGAACACATGCACTATACCTTAGTGTATGCTGACCCCCCAAAAGACCTCTGGACCCCTGGTACCCTTCTTGTGGCTGTTTTGTCTCGGATCAATCCCCCTATTAATCTCAGATCTTCCCCATTGTTGTCCTATCAAATTCCTGATGGTACACAGCCCCCCATCAAACTTCTTAGGCTGTGCATCAATGACTCCTTCTGCTGTGCAGTGACTCATCCCTTGCTTACTGATGCTCTCTTGTCATCAGTATTACTCTATCCCTTTCGCATTTTTGGTATATTACTCAGCTGATGACTCACTCCCTTACCAATCAATCTTGTCATGCAGCTTACTCATTCCTTTACTCAGCAGCTTATTCATGCTTCCTATGATTACTCATTCCTGCTTATCCCTTGCTTACTGATCGCTTACAAACCCCTTACAAAGCTCTTACCAATCCCTTACCAATCCTTGACAAATTCTGCTTACTCCCTTCTCTTTTTGTACTTTAATGCTGTGCCCCCCCATGTATTTAAACCCCTGGGCTCAGCCCAGTGAAAAGACCCAATTGCACAAAATTATCCCCCTCTCAGACTCTCTCAATCAGTATCCCTTCAGTCTTTGAGTCCTTGTAGGCTTCAGTGAAGGTCTAAAGGCTCAATATTGTCAAGTTTATCCAAGTTATTCAAGATCTATTCTTTATACTAGGCTCAAGTGGAGTCTAGGCTTCATACCAGTCAATCTTCCTCGCCTCTGGACGTCAGAGGCATCCCTGCCCCTTTGCTGCACCAATCTCTAGGTGTAGTATCGCTGTTTCAGTCTCAGTCTACCCAATCCCCGCTTTGACACTTCCTAGGCTTTAGGAAGAGTCCAGACCCCTATCCCCTTTGTCTTCTATTACTCCTGTACCCCAGGAGTATCCTGCATCACCGTCTGCATCACCCTGTTGGTGTAGATCCCCTTCCCCCCTCCTCAGCATATCCTCTCTGGACACCGCAGAGGTAAACCACCACTTGCACATTTTCGTAGTCCTTTGTTGGTGTTGTGTTTGGGTTATTACTCTGACCCAAATCCACACTTTGACTCACACCGTGCAGAGGTCATATCGCGCTCTGGATAGACGGAGATGTTAGGGTGATAACCTTTGTTAGCGAAGAATGGTGAGACTCTGGTGGTAGCACTAGGTGCGTTATTATAAGCAAACTCCGCCAGTGGGAGTAGTTCCGCCCAGTTGTCCTGCTGGTAGTTGCAGTAGATGTGGAGGTATTGTTCAAGTGTCTGGTTGGAATGCTCTGTCTGGCCATCGCCCTCCAGGTGGTAACCGGAGGTGAAATGGAGGCGCATGTTGAGGGCTTTTCCGAGTGACCGGAAGAAGTGGGAGACGAACTCAGTACCGCGATCTGAAGTGACATAGGCAGGAACACTGTGCTTGGAAAATATATGGAGTAGGAAGAGCTTCGTGAGCTCCGGGCTAGTGATGGTGTTGTGAGTAGGAATGAAGATGGCCTGTTTAGAGAGCCTATCTACTACGACCAAGATAGCTGTGAATCCAGTAGAGGCAGGGAGCTGCTCTATAAAGTACATGGATATGGAGTTCCAAGGTCTTTCCGGGACAGGGAGCTGTTTTAGTAACCCATAGGGTCGATGGCGCGGTGTCTTAGCTCGAGCGCAGGAGGTGCATGACTGGATGTAGTCCTTGATGAAGGTCCTAAGACCAGGCCAGGTGTACTTACGCCGGATTAGTTCCAAGGTCCAGTTTTTCCCAAAGTGCCCAGAGAGTGGGTGATTATGGTGGTACCAGAGTACCTGGAGGTGGAGACCATCCAGGTCCGGTATGTAGATGCGACCATCTAGGCAGAGGAATCCTGCCTCATCAGTGGACCAACGAGAGTCCGGTGGGTCTGAGAGGTGGATCTAGGCAATGGGATCCAAGGGGAGAGCAGATAAAATGTCATTGTGGAGTGTTTCCACGTCCATGATGGCAACTGCTTGATGGAGGACCGGGAACTCTAGAATGGTTGCGCGAAGTGAGTTAGTCAGTTGTTCATGGGTGAACACCAGCCTGAGATTTTGTGGATTAACATGGGCGTAGCCACTATCCCCCTCTTTGGGGTAGACGTCCCATCGTCTAGTGAGAGTGTCTGGCTTGGCACCGAGTTTTCCGGGGCAGAAACGAATGACGAGGTTAAACTGGGAGAGGAATTCAGACCACTGGGCTTGCCAGCAGGAGAGGACTTCAGAAGTAGAGAAATACTCCAGGTTTTTGTGGTCGGTGATGATGTCAACAGGGGAGGCAGAGCCTTCAAGGTAATGGTGCCAGTTCCGGAATGCCTCGAAGATGGCAAGGAGTTCCTTATCGTGGGTGTCATAGTTCAGCTCCAGAGCAGTCAAGGTCCGGGAGTAGAATGCTACCGGATGGATCTCTCCGTCGGAGCAGGTGATAGACAGGATACCAGTGACAGTGTAGTCAGAGGCGTCCGTTTCCACGATGATAGGGGTGTCCGGAATAAAGTGAGTGAGTATGGGCGCAGTGGTGAAGGCATGCTTGAGAGCATTGAAAGTGCATCGACAGTCCTCAGAGAAGATCCAAGGAGCATCTTTCCAGGTGAGCCGGGTAAGAGGAACCACAATGTCGGAGTAGTTGAAAATGAACCGGCAGTAGAAGTTGGCGAATCCCAAGAAGGATTGGATGTCCTTTACCTTACGAGGTTCAGGCCAATCGGAGATGGTTTGTATTTTGTCCGGAGACATAGTCAGACCTTCAGGGGATAGACGGTAGCCAAGGTATTCCACTGAGTCCGAGTGGAACTTGCATTTCTCCAGTTTGGTGAAGAGGCCATGTAACCGGAGATGGTGGAGTACCTCCCAGACATGCTGCTGGTGAGACTCCATATCCTCGGAGTAGATGAGGATGTCATCGAGGTACACGACAACACAGACATCCAGCATGTCGGCGAAAATGGTGTTGACAAAGCACTGGAATGCTGCAGGGGCGTTAGTGAGGCCAAAGGGCATTACTAACCACTCGTAGGACCCATAGCGCGTATGGAAGGCGGTCTTCCATTCATCGCCTGGAGCAATCTGGACTAGGTGGTATGCGTGCCGGAGGTCGATCTTGGAATAGATCTTAGCATGGCTGGGGGAGTCCAATAGATCAGAGATAAGGGGGAGTGGGTAGTGATCCTTTTTGGTGATTTTGTTTAGGCCTCTAAAGTCAATGCATAGTCATAAGGAGCCGTCCTTCTTCTTGACGAAGAGGACCAGAGCAGCATGAGAGGAAGCGGTAGGGCGGATGAAACCTGTAGTGAGATTCTCATCGATGAACATCCGGAGAGTGGAGAGCTCAACCGGAGACAGTGAGTAAAGGGTTCCCAGGGGTGGTGAAGTACCTTCTTCGAGTTCAATCTTCAAATCGTAATTGCGATGTGGGGGAAGTTCAGAGGCTTTCGCCTTACTGAACACATCCGCTGTGAGTCAAAGTGTGGATTTGGGTCGGAGTAATAACCCAAACACAACACCAACAAAGGACTACGAAAATGTGCAAGTGGTGGTTTACCTCTGCGGTGTCCAGAGAGGATATGCTGAGGAGGGGGGAAGGGGATCTACACCAACAGGGTGATGCAGACGGTGATGCAGGATACTCCTGGGGTACAGGAGTAATAGAAGACAAAGGGGATAGGGGTCTGGACTCTTCCTAAAGCCTAGGAAGTGTCAAAGCGGGGATTGGGTAGACTGAGACTGAAACAGCGATACTACACCTAGAGATTGGTGCAGCAAAGGGGCAGGGATGCCTCTGACGTCCAGAGGCGAGGAAGATTGACTGGTATGAAGCCTAGACTCCACTTGAGCCTAGTATAAAGAATAGATCTTGAATAACTTGGATAAACTTGACAATATTGAGCCTTTAGACCTTCACTGAAGCCTACAAGGACTCAAAGACTGAAGGGATACTGATTGAGAGAGTCTGAGAGGGGGATAATTTTGTGCAATTGGGTCTTTTCACTGGGCTGAGCCCAGGGGTTTAAATACATGGGGGGGCACAGCATTAAAGTACAAAAAGAGAAGGGAGTAAGCAGAATTTGTCAAGGATTGGTAAGGGATTGGTAAGAGCTTTGTAAGGGGTTTGTAAGCGATCAGTAAGCAAGGGATAAGCAGGAATGAGTAATCATAGGAAGCATGAATAAGCTGCTGAGTAAAGGAATGAGTAAGCTGCATGACAAGATTGATTGGTAAGGGAGTGAGTCATCAGCTGAGTAATATACCAAAAATGCGAAAGGGATAGAGTAATACTGATGACAAGAGAGCATCAGTAAGCAAGGGATGAGTCACTGCACAGCAGAAGGAGTCATTGATGCACAGCCTAAGAAGTTTGATGGGGGGCTGTGTACCATCAGGAATTTGATAGGACAACAATGGGGAAGATCTGAGATTAATAGGGGGATTGATCCGAGACAAAACAGCCACAAGAAGGGTACCAGGGGTCCAGAGGTCTTTTGGGGGGTCAGCATACACTAAGGTATAGTGCATGTGTTCTAGCGCCGCTGAAGCGCAACCATGGGCTCCCTTGATGAGCTCTCTTCTGGGAAAGAACGAGAGAGGGTTCTTCTTCCTAATAGCACTATAAAGTGGGGGAATAACTGTCATGGTGCTGGGGGACATCGTCTGAAAGTAGGGAAGCAGATAGAGTATTGAATTCGACGCATCCAGGGAAGCGAGACGAACGACAGAGGAAGATGGTCATGGCAAGTATCTGGGAGGAAGGGACCATAGGCTGAGGGCTCAGGGGACACAGAGATGACCAGAGAAGACTTCTCAAGCTTGACAATAGACCTAAGATGACCAAAGTACGTCCTTGATGCAGGACTGATGAGGAGAACGCGCTGACCAAGAACAAGAGGGACTGAGGGAGCAGGCTGGGAAGATATGTGCCAGGCAGTGCACGGGAACTCTGGGAGAGGCTGTCCTAAGAGCAGGACATAGTGGAGATCTGCAGCAATAGCAGAGAAATGATCCAGAGAAAATACGGACCCCATAGTGAGCGATGAAGCGAACATCTGGAGTGCAGGGGGAATATCTCCGTGGGAAATGAACGGATTTGCGTCGGAACTTGACAGGCAGATAGACCACGCTCTAGGCTCTCTGACGGTATAGTCACATGCCTGATAGCTTCAGAAACAACGGAGCTATTCAAAATATCGGAATGCTGGCACTGGGCGCCTAAAAATGACATTTGGGCACTAAAAATCATTTCTTCTCTTTCTCCTTTGTTTCTCCATCAATTCTTTGGCTTCTTTGATCGTTCTGGTATGGGAGTTGGACTGCAGATGTGTGCATTCCTTTCTCATACCACAATTGACATTATTCCTTCAGTTTCTTCTGCTTCTTGGCGGTCCTCGTGTGATAGATGACTGTCTGCATTGGCATTCATCTCTCGCATCAGGATAGTCATCTTGTGCGATAGATGGCTATGATGAGGGTCCGTCGTGCTTATCCTTCGCATAAGGATCATTCAATATAGGCGTTATCTTCCATGTTCACTGTACCAAACCTGTTTGGTGCGTGACAATGGACCAGGGTCGAACCTGGACCGTTGCCCAGACGGCCCTGGTACCTCAGCAGTATCGTCAACGATGACCTTGGCAGCCGTTTTCTTCTTCTTCCTCTTCTCCCCTCCTCGTGGCGATGCCTCAATGGCCCTTCCCTTGCCTTTGTTGCCACCGGACCCGGACCTGGCATTCCCCACCTCCGGCCACTCGCACCGCTCCTTGAGCCCGGCGCACTTCATACATGTGTGTTGCTTGGGCTTTTCAGGGTCCCACTCGCACTTGGCCTTGTGCTTGGCACAACAAACGCACCTGCCAGGAGGTTAATAAGAATAGCAAAGAAAAGTAATAAGTTACTTACTGGGCTTCCTCACTCCAGTCTCCACTCGAACCCACCTCTGGCTCTTCCCTCACTCTTTTCTTTGATGCCTCCTGCGCCAGCACCCTCTGCCTCGCAGCAACCTCTGCAGCCCTCCACTGCACCTCCGCCCTGTCCTTCTCCGCCTGTTCACACGCCTGGCGCTCCACCTCCTCTCTGGCTCTCTGCTCCACCTCCGCCTTAGCGCACTCCACCTCCTCACGAGCTCTTGCCTCCGCCTCTTTGCACGCTCGCCTCTCTGCCTCTTCCCTACATTGTTTCTCCTCCCTCTTCACCTGCTTACATCGACGGTGCTCCTTCGCTTTGGCGTCAAGGACATCCGACTCATCTTCGCTGCCGGATTGCAACTCCAGCATTGCGGCCTTGGTCCAGTCCTTGGACTCGACCGCAGAAGGGGCAGTGGGGGTGGTGGACTTGGCAGTGGCAGACATTCTCGATGGCAGGGAACTGGGGGTAAAAAGCAAAACCGGTCTGATCTTTATAGATCCAGATTTCGTACTCAGACAATTGCTCTGGACTCCGTATTGTTTCTAGGTGACCACACGACAGCCTCATTGGGTCCTCATGGGTTCAGCCCCTAAAGGGGGGATACTGTTACGACCATGTCCAACTCTGGATCTCATCCGGTTACTCCGGTCACATTGCAGCCCTACAGCTCAACTCCGGTCGCTCATCACTTACTCTGGTCACGGTCGCGCAGATATGCTTCTGCTAACTACGACCCTTGGTCTAGTCTGCATCCAGTCCTTACCACACTTCCCCGTCTACCCTGCCTGTTCGTGAGTTCTCCGTGTTCTCGATATATCCTGCACCTTGTATCATTTTCACTGGACCTAGTTTATTTTCACCAGTCCTGACTTTATTTTCATCGGACCTGATCTATCCCTTACTCTGGTTGTCCTTTGTCCGCCATTAGGCTGTTTACTTGTCACCGTAAATACTCGTCCCTAGTTCTTACTTAGTATAAGTACTCTGTAGATTATCCTGTACACCTCAGTCTGAAATCAACCATAGTCTCCACTCCAGCTCTTGTCTGTCTCTGTCTCTGTCTCCAACTCCTCTTGACCGGAACCTATGCAAGGGATCAACGCTCGTTACCCTTAGTTGTTGAATCCAAACGGTCACCAACTCCGGCCGGACTAATTCCTTGTCCAGCCCTCTGCTCTCTTCCTTCGTCCGTTTCCATCCGGACTTGACTGGACCCCCTACCGGAGTAGACCCGGACTTGACACCATCATGGAGCCCACGGTGACAGAAAGGCAACGGCAGTGACAGTGCTGTGACCAGTGATGTCATGGCCCATCCTGGGCGCAGCACAGCCTTCCATATATGGTACTTTGCCCGCACTGCCACTGTGAATTTTTCAAACTAAGTACCAAAGAATGGTAGTGATCAAGTAGGAATTTCAACAATACACATAAATAAACACACCTGAAACCATCTCTCAGCAGAGATAAGAGAATAATAGGCCTCCCCAATCAGGTTTGATACACCAAGCACCCTCAGCCAAAATAGCATTTGCTCTCCAGTAACAAGCCTCCTTACTGATTGAGCCAGGTCTGGATCAAATGGGGCACCTTGGAGGTGGGTTGTCCAGAATCGACACGAATACAACAGGTGTGGAGGAATATTCTTGGATCCTCTTTTCCAAGTCTGCCACCATTGAGTTGGATATGTATGATGATGTTTCTAGTCCACAAATGTTGAAATGAAGGCCAGCTTGCATGACAGAAAGCGAGGCGACGGCAAGATCACGATGTGCGTCACCCTGCTGAATAAAGAACTCTCCACTTCACTTTTCGTCGAGCAAAAAGTCATAGAACGAAACATGTAGGGGGCAGACAGGAGTGGATACCTCGCTGGCACCGACAAGCAGTGATGCCATGGAGTTGAGGACGAATGCTACAGGATAGTGGTCATCCTCCTGAGGGAACCTGTCACGCATAAAGTCCAATGCACTGATAGGGAGCGGTTCCTTCAACCACAAAATCTGCCGCATGACCGAACGAAATACCTGGCGCTCATCGGACCCTCGGAAAAGATCGTTCAAAAATGTGGTAAACATTTCGTCGAGGAAAGTCATTCCGTCGCCAAAAGCATGAGACATGATTTCACGGAAACGGTCCTTCGGGATCACTCCGATTCGGGGGGACATGAAGTCACATGCCAGACGTGCCCACTCGAACACACCACCAGATTTCGCAGCAAGCTGTTGGATATTTTCGTCGGAGAACGCCCCACGGAGACTATTCAGACGGGTAGAAACATAGAGATGAATGTCGCGCATGGAGGCCTCCGTATCAATGGCATCGAGCGACCTGGCATAGATATGCGGAATTGTGTTTAATGCTTCGCCAATGTCCACGAGTGGCCGAGAGGTCAGGAGAATCCGTTGTTTGCTGGGAGTTCCCCACCATATGCAGCAAGGACCTCAAGAACAGTCACCCTCGTGCGCTCCGCACCACTCTCATCCAAAGCATCAATGACCACCACAACATTTCCAGTAGGGGAACCTTTCAATTGGGAAAGGGGTTCGAGAATGAGTTTTTTCCACTGTGCTACGACGTCTGTCGTGTCCCTCAATGAAGGGTTGCTAGTCGTCACCTCCACGAGAAGCGGTCGCAAACGGATGTCGCGATTAGCCAAATCCCGCGCGATGGTCAGGAAGAGCTTCATATGGAGCTGTTCGTGCTGTCTAACGCGACTGAAACAGAAGCACGATCCAAGCATGCCAAAATTCTGGGTTTGCAGAGCAATCGTGTGCGCAATGGCTGATTTCCCCTTTCCAGCTTGTCCGTAGAGCCAGAAGATCCGCCTCTGTGGTGTTGATCCAGTCAACGATTTCATTCAAGACATCAATTCTCGTCCCATCTAGGCACTTCTTTGCCTCGTTCAGGCCGGCTTTTTCCGCACAAGCCAAGCAATTCGAGCTAAGATCTTCGCAAATTTGTTTGATGCCATATCGGATGTCTGGAATTGGTCGATCTCGAAGTTCTTGCATCAGCTTGTCTAACTTCCAGTTATAGTTGGCGACCTTAATCGTTGTCTCCGACAGAACACTCTTCCCAAGGCAAGACCCTATGAAAAAGGTGAGTTTCAAGAAGACCACAGGAATAGGTGGCGTACAGAAATTTTTGGTTTCCGAGTACTTTGTGATGAACTGCGCGCATTCCTGTATGACTTGGGCGATTTCCACTAGGACGTCTTTCGTGGCATTGATCTCTGATGAAGACCTGTTTTCCAGGATGAGCTCGTTCTATTCCAGTGACGAGGCTCCCAATAGATGTGTCGAGACCCGCTTGCGACAGGATCAGCTATGCAGATTCCCGTTAATCGAGTACATATGGCGCGATCGATGCATACCTTGGAGGCCCTGTTCAATGCACTTAAGGCCATCTGAGCGTATGGATGTATCTATGCGTGATCATCAGTCAAGTCTGACCGATTTCAATTGGGATGACGAACTCGACTGATGCCATTGACGACCGTACTGAAGGTGCTAAGGGTTTGGCGATAGTATCCAGTGTCGATAGTACCTAACTGGTTCATCTCAGTGTCTACGAGTCCGATTGCAATTTCCGCTGGGCCAGGAATGGAATCTATATGTGCGTCCTGTATGTTGCTGGGTACGGTCGGAACAGGTTGGATATCTGGTGGAATACTACATAAGCACCGGCTATGTATGTACCTGCATGTGTACGGACCTCGTAGGTAGCAGTGGATGGGTTGAGTACGACAGCCCTAACGTCAATCGCCATGGGCTGAGTGTGGTTGATTGCATGTAGACCCTTCAGCTCCAGTTCGCATATGCGTAGGTATCGTCATACCTCTTCAAATACAGCACGTGATCCATTGTTCCCCACTGAAGCGGTAGGGTTAGCGGCACATGGCTCCTGAGGATGCGGTGGTCCCTCGGCCTCCTGCTGTCGTCTACACTGGGGCCTGGTCAATACACACGGGGCCCCAGAGGTAGAGGGAGTCGGGTAACTTTAAGGAGAATGCTGGAACGGGATCAGAGTCCCTCCCTCGCCACCAGAACGTGCTGTGGGATTTACATACCCTGTGTTGGCTGGACGAGTTGTCTGAGGTCTTGAGGGTTTTCTTTGGCATCTCTGGTGTTATACGTTGAGGGGATGGTTTGGTTTACAATTAGCAATAGACAGCGAACTGCAACTACACAGCCCTCGTAGCATCCGCGGTCCGAGTCCGGTCCGACAAGTACTGACCCAAAGTCGTTTCAGTCTTCTACGCCGCTCGATTATCGGCTGATCTGACGTGGAAAAGGAGAATGCGACAGACGAGCCAAGCTACTGGATGTAGGTGCAAGAGGGTAGTAGAAGAGCGAAGAGAAAGAATGGGCTCGGGCGACTCAACTCGGAGGTGTTTCCGGCCCGAAACAACCAATACGAAGCTGTACTTATCCCAACGGTGGATGAGGGAGCAACGAAGCTGATGAACCGATGAGTCCTTGGCTCAGGGGCCGTTCGCCCAATTAGGACTAGGTGTAAATAGGGCTGGTACAGACACCGACTTCGCAAGTTTCTACCAACCTCATCATTGGACAACACGCATGGAAGGTGCCGATGCAAACACACAAGATAGAGGAGCTCACAGAAGGAATCTCCGTGATAGGACTGTCTCACTGAACACCTATCCTCACGTCAAGCCACTCCAGACCAGGACTTCTGTCGGTAACCGTGGTTCTGTCGCTGGCCTGGGGAACGGGTACGTGTACATAACAGGCGGTATATGCACGCTAGCTCAATTTTGCTATTTGATTACAGGCCCACAATAGAACCTTCTGAAATCATCTCACCTGTTCCTCGCCGCCATCTACTGCAGACGTCTGAGAGTCTTCATTGGCTCCAACTTGGATCATACCCCGAGTCTGATCTGCAGGCACGATGTGCTTCCCCTGTTTCTGTGGCTTCGTCCGCCGCATCTGTTTATCCCTCAACGAGTGGTGCTAGCAAACACCTCAGCTTCAGTGCTCTGCAACAGCAAGAATTGGCCGCCCGTGGTATACTATCTGGATCGCTTCGAAAAGGTCTCGAGAGCAGTCGAGAGGACCCCGGCGCTTGTCGGCGTTGGATTCGCTGGATGCACAAGCAGGGTTTGAAGGCGTGGGTCGTTCCCTCCGCCATTGCCGCATCGGTTTGGGTAAAGTGGTGTATAGGTCTGGGCGGTTATTCTGGTGTGTTCATCGAAGCTTTATCTTCCATTCGGACTTCCTCGAACCAATTGCTTTGTAGGCTATGCTATCCCGCCAATGTTCGGTGACTACGAGGCACAGCGCCATTGGATGGAATTGACTATACATTTACCATTTCGGCAATGGTATACGTACGATGTTCAGTATTGGGGCCTCGATTATCCACCCCTTACTGCATATGTTTCGTGGTTGTGCGGACGAGTGTAAGTTATCGCGTCCATCCATTCTTCGAGTGTGCACCACTAATATCCGTGAAAGTGGGTCGCTTATTGATCCGTCATGGTTTGCCTTGGGAACCTCGCGTGGTATAGAAACTTACGATAGCAAGCTATTTATGCGTGCAACTGTTGTTGCATTCGATATGATGGTGTATATCCCTGCATTATATGCGTTTACACGAATATGGCATAGGACAAGGTCATCGAGAGCTCAGGTACTCGTTCCTTTAATTATGATTATTGCTGACCGTTCAACCGAGTTGCGG